>JANHAO010029012.1:0-10472 GCA_026873985.1 Saraca asoca
ATAAAAATAAAATAGAGTATTTATTATTTTATAATTATTAATATAAAATAATATTCTTTTAGAAATTAAAAAATAATTAAAAGAAAATTTATTTTTATAAAAATCCTACCATTTGTGTTTGTGTGAGCACCAAGCATCAGAAGAAGCTTGGGCCGTAACCAGACTTAAAGGAAGCCAAAGCTAGAGTGCATGTCCCAGGACGTGAGGGCAAATTCAGAAGAAAAATAAAAAAGCTTTCAGCCAAAAGTTCAGGTGCTACTTGCATTAGCGTACGGAGAAAAGTTATAAGTTAATTTAATAAACTCCTTTATTAAACAAAATTTTTTAATCAAACAAGCTTATAAGCTAGTCAAATAAGTTATAAACTAGTTTAAAAGTCTTGTCAAACACACTCAAAGTCATCCTCCATTAATGAAATAATTTTTTCAAAATTAATTATATTAATGTTTAGGCTTAAGTTAAATAAATGTTAAAGGTTAAAAACTTGCTAAATTAGTTTCCCTCCATAAAACTCATATAGTTAAATTATTTATTCTCATATTTCATGGTTAAAAATTTTTTGTGTTCAGATTGCAAATATCCTGGACAATAATAATATATTGTAGCCTTATTCCTTCTTAAATTAAATATTTAAAATAAAAAAACATCTTAATTTTTTACAAAAAAAATATATTTTACACCTTAAAAATTTTACTGACTAAAAAAATATTTTTTTAAACTTTAAAAGTCTATAAATTACACTCCTAAAGTTAAAAAAAATACAAATTATCTTGTTAAAATTTAAAGAAATTATAAAAAATATTAATTGACTATTCATTATAACTCTAAACTAGTAGAAATATTATAAATACATTATTGAGAGGCTTGTTTCTTCATTTATAATATACAAAACTTAAATTAAACGTGTTATTTTATCACTAAAATATAAATTTTATATTCTAAGTTTAAAGATTGAACAGAATCAATAATATATTTATGGCTTATTTTGTATTTTTATAGGAGAAAAAAAAAGATTTCAATGCTATATATGCAACATATTTTATGGTTTAAGGTTTGTTATAAGTGAAAATTGGTCTCACCCAAGTAGACCAAAAGCTCAGCAGAAATTAAGTTCAAAGGACATTTAACTCAATAAGCACAAGTGTGGGAGGTCCCGGCTCGCGAAGTTTGATAAATTGTCCCAGCTCACCAAGTACTAGCTCACGCAAAGATCAAACTCACCTCCCGACCTCGAGCTCATCCTCGTTGCTCGTAGAGCAACAGCGACTTCTCACCAAAAACCTCAGCTTGTGAAAGTCAAGTATCCCCCTAGAGCTGTGAGCTCCACGAGAAGGAGTCCCAAACTAGCTTGCGTCATGTTTGTATTCTAGCTAATTAAAGGAGCCCACTTCATAGAAAGCAACCTGCAGTATCTGGATTGTAAGAGTTCTTCTATCTTTTACATCTATTTCTTATTGTAATAGAATTGTAGCTTATAATCATTGCATGTAACCCCTTCCTTCTCTATAAATAGGAAATCATTGTTAAAAGAGGGGAGAGGCTGAAGATAAAATAAGCTAAAAAGCTCTATAAACTTTCTCTCAAAAAACCAATAAAAATTTTGTTATGGAGGTAGGGTCTAGTGCTGCCTGAATTTAGCCGAATTATGTTAAAAACATTGCTTATCGTTCCCTATATTCCCTTTTTTTCTTCGTCATCCTCTTTTCTCTCACACACGATTCACAGGAAACAGTTTGGGGTCTTAGAACCATTCATCGTTGACTCGACTTTGGTCTAGAATCAAAATCCACTATCAACAAGGTTAAAACTAATAGCTAATTAACTATTTTTTTTTTAGTTTTCTTCGAATTTTAAGAGAATAATTTGTAGTTTATTTAAAATTTAAGAATGTTATTTATAGATTTTTAAAGTTTAAGAGGATAAATGTTCATTCAATAAAAATTTAGTAGTGTAAAGTATATTTTTTTCTACTTTTTTGGATCATTATTTTTAAAAAATTTTATTTGTGAATTTTACTGTTATAAAAAAAGGACATAATTCTTTTATATAGAGATTTACAATTTCTTTTTGCTATATTCATAAACAAATCTTTGTATCTTCACTCTATCATAAACAACACAAAATAATATGCTTTTTAAACAAGTGAAGCAAGCTTAAATATTTAGTCATGCGTGTGAATACAAAAAATATTGTGTAGAAAGCACTTGTGTGTAAAAATAATATTTTTAAATGGATTGATTGAGCCCGGATCAAAGAGTATTAACATATATTATAATTATGATCGTTGTTTTACTTGCATTAAACATTCTACAATTATACTTCATTTAACATTGAAATCAAAATATGAATTATGAATGCTAAAATTGTTAATTTGTCATTAGAAGTTAGAACACACAAATACATAGTATAAATACCCATATAATTATGTCTAAACCTTCCACTTGATTGCAATTAAACTATAAGTAAATATCTAATCTTCAACTTAAAAATTTGAACGACATGAGCCTTAATAAAACATAATGTGATCTCTTTGATAGCAACATAATGGTGTTGTAATAATAACAATAAGTCATGATGCACATAATTTACAATTTCTTCGCAATTACAATATGGTACAATTGTGATACCTTTTCTAATAACAAAATTGTAATCTCAACATGTGTTGTAGCGCACAAATTCGACCTTTGGTTCATATGACATAGTTAAATAGAATCAATACAATTATGGTTACAACACAAACATACCATTAAATCTTAAAGATTTCATGAATTATGTATCAATCAGCAACTATAGGAAAAAAAGAAAGGTTTTTGTAAGCAAAGAAGCAATACATCCCATCATATGCATCAGATTTGTTGTCAAATATGTGTATTCTTTATCTGATAAGTCAACAAGCAAATTCAAAATCTAGCTTCTTCTGTTATTTCGAATTGAGTGGCTCTCTTATAAGTAAGAAGTAGAATGCAATCATGTTAACAAAATAAGTAGAATACCAATCCTATACTAAAAATTTTGTATGGATCATTAACAAATGATAACATAAGTGTTTTGGATTATGCTTCAACATTTGTTAGCATATGTAGAAAGAAAAGGGAAAACAACATTTGGTAAATAATATAAATATCACTTTTCCTCAATGTATAGAAGATTATACCTTTCCATGCTTCCTATGCTTCTGCTTAACCTGGCAGCTTATATAATTATGTCTTCATTTATCTTATAACAGAAGTATGAGCAACCTTGGACCAATGCTTCCCTTTCTGTCTTCGATACCTTGCTTCTAATATAGGACACTCCTCAATAGCGAGCAATGAAAGAGATGGTGGCGATGCATCTTCTAGCAAGGACACAAGGCTTGAACGATCACTAATTTGAAGCTCTTCAAGAAAGGTGAGCTATTAAAGCTAGTTTCCTTCCAAATGTTTTATATCAAAAAAAAAATTAGAGATGCCTAAAAACACAAGAGAATAAGGAAGAAAGGTGTTAAAGCTAGTTTCCTTCCAAATGTTTTTTACCAAAAAAATTAGAGATGCCTAGAAACATAAGAGAACAAGGAAGAAACTGCTGTTTCTTCAGCATGGTGTTAAAAAGATCAACACCTTTATCACCTCCAACATAGAAACTTGAGAGAGAAGTAAGTTATTGCAAACTCCATTTAGCAATAGGTGGCAGTTTTGGACAATGAATCATAACTAAGTTAGGGGTTGAGCCTCTACATTGGGTAAAAGACTACAAAACAAGATAAAGAGTGAAACTCTCTTTTCAAGTGAAGATAATTAGAGGGGTGAGGAATAGTTGAGAAGTGACTTGCAGGCACATAATGTCAGTAGCACATGGCAGAAGTGGTTCATTGTGTGCGCTCTGATGATCAAGTCAGTATGCAAGTAAAGTTTTAGTAAATGTAATAAAGATCATCTAAAGAGGAGATATTTGTTAGTATATATAGGTGTCACACATGCCAATTGTTATAATTTTGGACCAATAATGTGCAACCATATGTCTTTAGCATATCAGTAGTATCAGCGAGATTCCCTTTGGGTAGTTACTGTAGTCACATTTTTTGTGCATGCTTAGGTCATATCTTTTGTCATATGTCAGCTAGGCGGCTATCTAGCTAAGTCTTTTTTTTGGCCAACTTTATGAAGGAATCAATCGACCAGATTAGAAAATCGATTAGTAGGGGTCTGATATTACCTCTGCCATATTCACTTCAATCATCAGTCATAGTTGACCTACTACAGTCGATTGTATGGAGACCAATGACCATTTTAAGCTATGTCATTTGCCCCTTTCCCTATCGGTGAATACAACAGCTAGCCTACCTAGAAACCTTTTATTTCCCTAAGCTAGTTGTCTTTTGTACATTGTAGGCATTGATGGGTTTTATTTTCTCGAGGGGCCTTGAGACCTTTGAAGGTCATGTCATGGCGAGGATCACCATCCAAGTCATTCATCTTAAATCTTCCTAACCATTGGATTCCCTTCGTCCTTCTATAAAAGCTAATCTAAGTTTTTTGGGGATGATCTTTGCACTTTGCCTCCACAAGCTCAGACTCTGATACTATTTTCCACCATCTTCTTTGGCACTTCTCTATAGTTTTCTAATTGCTCCACCGCTTCTTTCATAGGTAACTTCTTGTACTTCTTCTACTTTTGCTTTTAAGTTTTCTTTTTCTTCTTTCTTTCTTTGAAATGTATTAACAATGGTGGCTTTTCCTTGGTGGCATTACTCCTTGTGCCCATTTGCCTTTCATTGGGCTACACTGGTGGGATTAATGCTTCACATACTTTTTTGCCTAGTTTTCACCTTTTCTTTTTACTGTGACTTCTGTTGCATGTTTAATCATCCTCACCCGATCAATTTTTCCTTTGATTCACCCACTCTAATCATATTCTATTTTCTTTAAAGGTGGTCCTCGTCCTTGTGTTCTTCCACTTCATGATTGATAGATCAGGCAACCCAATCATCCTATCCTCTAACTCTAACTCTTCATTCAACTTTAGGGAATTTTCTTTTTAACGTATAATCTACTGCTTTGCTTTTCCTTTCCTCATAATCATGGTCGAGCAATCCCAATACGAGATTGGAAACGAGTAAGTTCACTTGATCGACGCTGCTTCAGACAACCTAGGATGGATTCACCTTGACATGAAGCTAATTGTTGCTTCTAGTGAGTGACGGGACCCAGACATCATCCATAAGTTAGAGAAGGTTCTCATCTTGGACAAGTCCATTTAGAGGATCTTCTTCAAGCTTGCTAAAGCAAATAAGCTGGCTTGTATCTATGAGACTTATCCTTCATGATGTTCCATAGAGACATGGTTAATCCTCCCCATGTCTGCCCTCCTTTTTATGCTTTTCAAGCAAGCATTTTCTAGGCTTTAAACGACTATCCTTCTTAGTTGACCTGGAATGCTTAGGTTTTTCTACTCTGCTTTGAAGTGTTGAGTGTTCACTTTCATCTAACCCTAACTATGGGGTCCTTCTTCTTTACTTACTCTCAGCAAAAAGTTAGGGGTTGGATACACTTCATTCAGTGCCTTAATCATGTTTTTTTATAGAAAATATGCTTACCAGTGTTCACATCTGGAAGCAATCATTCTTCAGGGCCTATATGGGTGAGGGGTTTCACACATTTTTCTTCAAGATGGGGTTGTTCAACCCAAGCAAGTGGTTTTCCCTCGTGAAGTAGCCCTAAAGTTGGTCTCTTGAAGACTTTTCAAATAATGAACAAGACTTCATCATTTGACTGCTAGTGCTAGAGCCATTTGATGCACAATTTATCCTTCCTATGTATTTTGTTTATACTTTGGCTTTACTTTTTATTTTGTCTTTACTTTACTTTACTTTTTATTTTATCTTTACTAAATTTCACTTTGTTTTTTTTAGATTAATGGTTAAACCAAGAAGCAATAGAGATTTATCGATAAAAAATGAACCCAAAGAAACTAGAAAAAATTCGTGCTCGAGTATTAGTCAAGCAAAAAACTATTGTTCCATTGACCACTTAGATCAAGCCATCTTTGCAAGCAACTAAAGCTACCAATGGCCCCACCTCTTTTAATCAATCTAGACTCTCACCTGGTCGCACAAAGGTGCTATCTTTGTGTAAGCAAAAGGCCCCTTTTGAAGACCCTTTTAAGGGCAAGGGGAGTAGTTTCTCTTATGCTCATACCTCTACTAAGAAAATAACAAAGGGTGCTTGGAAAGTGTTATTGCCGATCAAAGTCCCCCAAGAAAGAATTCTAACTTTTGATGCCATTAATAGCCTATGGAATAAAGATGTTGATTATGAGGCCTTTTGTGAAGCCAATTGCTCTTCCCTGCTGACTAAGATCACAATAAAGAGTTTATATTAGACTATAGTCCCCTACACCTACTAAAGTCTTATGTGACCCAGATTGTTTGTTTAGCCATCTCTATCATAGCCACTATTCCAACCTTTGTACAGAATGAGAAGGAATTGGTAAACATTAACCTAAGCATCATGAAGTGCTAAGGGAAGATATTAAGGCTAAAACTAAAGAACTGGTTGATTGAGACAAGAACATCTCTAACTATACTAGCCACATCACTGAGCTAGTGAAAGAATAGGATTTTTGTCCTTGAAGAGCAAGGATTAGGAGAAGCAACTACCTTTTAAGGCATAGTAGTTGAGGTCATACAAAGGAAGCGAGAAGATAGTGAAGCATCCTTTGACAAATGACTTAAGGTTACTATTACTAAGGCTAAAGAGCTTAGCTATCCCATGTTTTGAAGTAGGTTTGCTGAAACTATTCATCAAATTCAACATTTTAATCCCAACTTGCCAATTGACCTTTCCAAGACCGATAAGAATAAACCTTTGGAGTAGATTTTGGAAGAGTTCAAAGATAATTAGGCTCTAGTTTTATCTTTGCTACCAATTATTGATCTCTTTTTCCATCTTCTATTTTTACATTTGTATGAAATGGGCTAAGTGGACAAATGAATGGACTCATAAAATTTTCATGTGCATTTGATATTCTTTTAATCAATTCTTGTATGGTATGTTATTTGTTTGTGCATCTTCATCTGGGTTTTACCTTTTCTATACTCCATTTAAAGACTTTATTATTTTTGCACTACTAAACTTTTTGATTGACTGAGCCTCCAATGGGCCTTTTGTCTATTATTCTTCACCCCCTTTTTTTGTTGCCTTTCAATTGTTTGAGTTTCCATCGAGTTTTATCATCACTTTATCTTATGTTTGCACTCAATTATCGTACATCAAGAGCTTTACCATACATGTATATTCTACCAAAGCCAAATGGCAACTCATCTTTTTATCAGTGGCCAAATGTTTGTTTAGTCTTTTAATAATACTGAAGGGTCTGCTCAGGCTTTTATTAATGTTGAGGGATCTATTTAGACTTCCCTTGGTACTAAGGGATCTGCTTGAGCTTTTATTATTACCAAGGGGTCTCCTGTCAAGGGATTTACTCAGGCATTATAAGTGCAAAGGGGTCTTCTTGGGCTTTTATTAGTGTCAAAGAGTGTATTCAGGCTTTTATTAGTGCCAAGAGATTTACTCGAGCTTTATAAGTGCCAAAGGGTTTACTTGGACTTTTATTAGTGTTGAGGGATTTACTTGGGCTTTATAAGTGCCAGTAAGTCTACTTGGGCTTTTATTAGTGCTGATAGATTTACTCTGGCTTTTACTAGTGCTGAGGGATTTACTCAAGCTTTATTATTAGTTCCAAGGGGTTTGCTAGAGCTTTTATTAATGCTAAGGGATCTATTCAAGCTTTATAGGTGCCTATGGTCAACTTGGACTTTTATTAGTGTTGAGAGATCTATTCGAGCTTTATGGATTGATTAGTATCCTCTGGGGCAAGCATAGAGCTTTGAATGTTCTTGTGTATCCGCAGAGCTAGTGATAAAAATGGGTTGTAAGGCATAATCATTTCTTTTGGCTACTTAATGATTTTTCCCCAGTGGTGTGATAACTCTATGGAAATAGAGTTATCTTGGTAATTTTTAGACTTAAATTGTTGATGTTTGAGAGTAATTTTTATAAGTCAATCTGTGTTATTAGTTATTTTATTTAAAGTAGTGTTGTTGTTTTGTCTATAAAAATTTTAGATTTGTTGATAGAGAAATTGAGTTGAATTGATATTGTTTGCTGATGTTTAAGCTTTAACTGTGGCTTGAAAGAGGAGGTCCTGTGACCAGCTCTAGCTGGTCACTGGACCTCCTCTTTTAGGCCACAGTTAAACTTGGAACACAGCCATGGTGGAGAGCACGGCTTGGCCATGTTGGATGTCGGAAAGATTTCCTCAGCTTCAACCATTCTGCAGCATTCAAAGTAGTCCTTGTCTTGAATTTTGCTATCTTTATTCCGACTTCCCCATAACTTGTAATTCTACAAGATAAAGGCAAACAACAAAATTAACAAATTAAAGACTAATTATGTTAGGAAATCACATCAAAACATGCAAAAAAAATCAATGATGAAAATTGTAAAAACTTTGGGTTGCCTCCCAATAACGCTTGATTTAAAGGTATCAACTTGCCTCTTCACTTCTTCATGGATCTTTCAAGGTGATTGGGGATTTCTTGCTCTTAAGTTCTGAGCTCCAATACTACTTCACTCTTTGGCCATTCACTTTAAACTCTCTACCCGAATTTTCCTCCAAAAGATTAACTGCACCATATGGATATACTTTAGTAATCTTGAAAGGTCCTGACCACCTTGACTTCAACTTTCAAGGAAAGAGCTTTAGCTTGAAATTAAAGAGAAGCACAAGTTAGCCTGGTGCTAGTTCTTTTGGATGGATTCTTCAATCATGCCTTTTCTTAGTCTTTTCTTTGTAGATGCAAGCATTCTCATAAGAAGCCAATCTCAACTCATCCAACTCATTTAATTGTAGCATTCTTTTCTCACCAACAACCTCTAAATCAATGTTCAAAGTTTTCAATGCCCAAAATGCTTTGTGTTCCAACTCCATGGGTAAGTGACAAGCTTTTCCAAAAACCAATCTATATGGAGACATGCCCAAGGGAGTCTTAAATGTTGTCCTATAAGCCCACAAAGCATCATCTAACCTTAATGACTATTCCTTCCTACTTGGATTCACCACTTTCTCCAATATTCTCTTGATTTCTCTAGTAGACAACTCAGCTTGTCCACTAGTTTGAGGGTGGTATGCAATAACAACCTTATGCCTCACAACATACTTAGCTCACAACTTTTCAAACGCCTTGTTACAGAAATGGCTGCGTTCATCACTAATTATGGTTCGAGATATGCCAAAGCATGTGAAGATGTTCTTCAGCAGAAATTTAGTTACCACCCTTGTATCATTGGTGGGCAATATTTTCATCTCAAGCATGGGTGGTTCTTCAATCAAAAGCTTTAGAGGCTTGAATGCTTTTCAGATAACCCCAATGATTCAAGTTGTCTTCCTTGGCTGGCATTTACTTGCTTTAACTCCTTCAAAGTGGTCAAGGCATCATTATCATTGCTTTCTTCTTCTAGTGGCTCACTTGACAACACTTCTATCATTCCTTTACTGCAGCATGTATTTAGCTCTTTAGCAACCATGGAGTCAAGGACACTAATAGCTGAACATTCTTCCACATCATTATCTAGGAAACGCATAGTATTGAACACCTTGAATGTGACTTATTGATCATGAAGTCTTATTGTAAGTTCTCCTTTCTACACATCTATGAGAGTTCTTCCAGTGGCCAGAAATGGTCTTTCAAGAATGATTGGAACCTCCTTGTCTGCCTCATATTCAAGCACAATGAAATCCACTGGAAAAATGAACTTATCAACACTAAAAAGCACATCTTCAATTTTTCCTTCAAGATATGCAAATGATCTATCTGCTAGTTGAAATGTGACTGTGGTAGGCCTTGCTTCCCTAATTCCTAGCTTTTTGAAGATTGACATAGGCATCAAATTAATGCTTGCTCCCAAATCACATAAAGCTCTTCCATAATAAGTATTACCAATAGAGCATTGTATGGTAAAGTTTTTTGGATTTTTCAACTTTTGAGGGAGCTTTCTCTAAAAAATAGAGCTGCATTCCTGAGTGAAGGCCACTGTTTCAAATTCTTCCAACCTCTTTTTCTTGGATAAGATATCCTTCATGAATTTCACATAGTTGGGCATTTGCTCTAAAGCATCTACAAGTGGAATGTTAATGTGCAACTGCTTCAAGACATCTAAGAATTTACTAAACTGCTTGTCTTTCTACTGCTTGTGGAACCTTTGAGGAAAGAGTGATGGAGGCCTATCATTTTTCTATTTTACTGCATGTTGCTGTGTAAATTTGTCAGCATGTTGGACAACAATAGAATTTTACATTTCCTCATTTTTTGGTACTGCTTCTTTCTCTTCTTCGCATTGGATTGAATTGGGCTCTTTTTGTTGTTTTGAACATGCAGTAGGCTGCTCTAACTCTTTGCCACTCCTCAATGTGATTGCTTTGCATTGCTCTTT
>JANHAO010029013.1:0-10470 GCA_026873985.1 Saraca asoca
TAAGGCCTTGAGCCTCGGTGTCCAAATTATAGGGGAGACTCTATCAAATTTTTGGCAGGAATAAAAGAAAATTAAGGGTCAAAATGTACAGTTAGGCTTGTAAGAGGTCTCCCACGGGCTACCTTCTACGCCGGTCACGGAACTGAAAATTGGGTCGTGACAGATTGAGTGTAATATTTGTACATTTCAACTATATATTACGCAATCTTATGATTTTCCTAAATTTATTTTACTTTTTATAAATTTCATTATTACTTTTCCTTTCATTTTCTTTTCTCTCATTTTCCACCTAAACAATCAATGGAAAATCATTTTCTTTTCTCCTCATTTTCCTTTTCTCTCATTTTCATTCCTTTCCTCTCACCTAAGCAAAGTGTCAAAGGGATTTGGTTAGGGAATTTTAGGGGTAGTAATAGAATAAAAAAAATTAATTCCCTTACTAAATACATAGTAAAATTTGTTACCACTATTTAACTCTAATGAACTCATCCTATTCGAAATCCTTCCTCCACATAATATTTCAAATTATGTTACTTACTAAAACAAAAAACACTCATCTTTTTCTTTTTCTCACATCATGAAGCTCTCACTATCCACTATTATTAATCGCCACCTTTTGGCATTAACCACTATCCATCACCATTTTTGCCATTAACCACTACCAACCATCATATATAACTGTTAACCACTACCACCAACATCTTTTACTTTTAACTAGTGTTCATCACCACTTTTCACTGGTAACTACTACCCACCACTACTTATAATCATTGACCATTGCCTATCATCACCACCTTTTACCATTAATTATCATCTACCACTACTACTACTGTTAATCATTATTCATTACTATCTATTGCTATTAACCATTTCTCACCACCACTTACTGTCGTTGACTACCATTCATTACTATTAACCACCAACTAATCAAACAATAAAAAAAAGAATTATCAATAGTGCGATTTTATTCCTTGACTGAACCGAATAAACCAAAAAATAACAATTACCATTTCACTTATTTCTTATTGTTTGATTCCATTTCCTTTTCCATTTTGATAGGAAGAATCAAACATCCCTAAATATAAAATGACTTATGGTTATCATTTGAAATTCAAAACTTTACCATTAATTGACAAACTTTTCTTCATGATAAATCCCATCCAAACATCAATTTTAAGTTGAAAGTATTGACTAGTTATAGAGTAAAAATATCTAACAAATAATATGAGATACATTTAAAAATGCATGCAAAAATGCTCATAAATTTATTTTGATACCCAAAAATATTAGGATGCTTAGATTAGAACAATAGGGTTCATCAGATAGTTAGATTAGGTTTTGTGGGGATGTGAAAACACAATCTTAAAATAGCCAGAGAGTGGTAAATATTATGAGGAAGTGTTGTATTCACAATTTTTCATTCAAAGCTTGGAATCTGAGATAAGTTTATCAACCTAAGATTAAATTTTCTTATTTTAACCCTTAGACATATAACTTTCATTATTTACTTGTTAGGCTGATTGATTTTGAGTTGATTAGGGCCCTGATTACAAATAAGGAGAATTTGCATATTTGATTTTAGGGAGAACACTCTCTTCCAAAGGTAAGTTGGAGATTTCTACTTTTAATTAGTCGATTTTTGATAAAATTATATATAGACATTAGTATTATGTTTTGAAAAACAATTCAAAAAGATTTTTGGTATGCAACCTGATGAGTAGGCAGTTGACCTATTAATATGTATATTGTAGTAGTTTAGATTTAATATACTGTTGTAATTCACCCTTTGCTAGGCTAGAATTATTTGTACACTAGAATCATGATTAGGATGTTTGATGTGATGTATGTGTAAATATACAAGTTATGATATATGACATAAAATACATACTAGGTTGTATAACAGAATGTATGACCTAGTATGCTTGTTAGGCCATTGTATGTGTAAGATTAATATGAAATATTTGTTAATATGTATGATGGTATATATGTATTGATATGTATGATAAGGCGTGATGTATGTAAGATAATGCATATTGTAACTAGCAATGATCATAAATAGGGTTGTAGTTGAGATGAAATGCTTAAATGTTTGTGGCTGTGATACTGACCTGATTAGGGATTGGGAATAGCTAGGTGCAATTAATGGAGTGTTCATGACAGAAGGGGTTCAAAGGGATGATGTTTATGAGAGACATGTGAGTCTATTTTATGTATTTATAATTTTGTGTTAGGCCACATAATCTATTTTCCAATATGTTGTGGTCATACAACCTCGATTATTCCCAAATTGAAAAAGTTAATTTTATGAACATGTATGATATGAATAGGACATTTATATTATGCTATGAATATGGACATGTATGACAAAATTATGATTATACACATATATGTCATGGATATGAATTCAGGAACTAATATGACAATGAATGCTTTGATAATGTTATTTAAAAAAGAGTAAGAACATATTTGCTATTGCTATGCCTTTGTGATTGATATAGAATGTGTTTGCTATTTCCATGATATGATGAATGATGGACTTTAGTCACATATGAGTTTTTCTTAAGAAACCTTATGTTATTATATTATATGTGGGACTTAAAAGGACTTTTCATTTATAAGGTTAGGGGTGGAGATATCTTTTCATTGAGTTAGTGAACTCATCCTTCTTTTATCTTTTTCAAATTCAGATGCTCTAATAGCCTTTACTCCTACAAGACTTCCACCAACCTTTTGATTTTAATGTAGGGATTTCAATATGTGGACGATTATGCAATGATGATTGTGTGCCCAGACAAGGCAACCTTGTTATTTAGATATTACTATTTAAATTATTTTAGACTTGATTTCATTTGTTTATTTGGATTTTAAAGTATCATACGCATAGTCATATTTCTATAATTTCATTTAAAATTTATAAAAATTTTGTTAAACTTTATTTAAATGATTTATGAGCTTGTATCAAGTTCAAGTTTTTTTACTACTATACTAGTATCCCAAACTAGTAACGTTCTCACAAATTTGAAGAAATGGCAATTAATAATTTATATGTACTTGATCAATGATTTTAGTCCTAAAAAACCTAATGAGAATATGCTGATAGTATTATTCTAAGTTATTACTCTTACATAATACTAGTAAATGTAACTTAGACTTATGCTAGTTGTTATTAGGCTAATTGCATTTTTTACCCTCTAATTCTCACTCGAATTTTAATAATACAAACTAACTTTTATTTGAATTAATTTTGTCATCTAACTTTAAAAATATACACAATATTAGACATTCTTAAAAATTAGTTGTTTTTTTATGATAAAATTCTATATGGCTGGACGCAATGTTGATTAGACTATGTCATTTTGCTTGATGCAAAATCATTTTATTTTAAAATAAAGCTCTTGCATTTTCAGGTAAGAGACTTGTTTTTAGATTCAATTTATTTGCAAGATTAAGACTAGCTATTTCTTAATATTACTAGAAAAAAATTACATCTTAATCCTTTTGTTAGATAAGGATAAAAATTTTAAAAATAATTAACAACATGAGTCTATTGAAGAAGAAAGGAAAAAGAAAATGTAAACTAAAAAATTCCTACAACCTCAAAAGAGTTGTCTCGAGTTAGTATTAATTTGTGATATCTCCTTTAAAACTCTTTAACTGCAAAAGCAGTACATTGTTTCCTTGTTAGCCATAGCCATAAAAGAGCTCTAAGAATCCACATTAGAAAAAGAAATTTTGTGCACTAGTTTGACAAAGAAGAAGATGTAATTTTGAAAGTTAAAAGCTCTTTTTTTTTTAATGTAGTTAGCATCTTTCAATAGTTCAATTAATGTTTTGTCCAACTAGTGGATGTTACTAAGAGTAAAAGTTAAAGAGTAAAAAATATAATGTATTCTTATTATTAATTATGCCATTAAGATTTGAAAACCTATTCTTTATTCAATTCCCATGTAGCTTGAAAAATTTTCTCCCATCCACCCATAGAGATTCTTTATTTTGTGTTCTATTATAACCATTTTTATTCTTTTTGACTAGTTGACTTTAGAAAATCAAGAATGAATTTATTTTTTATTTTAATTTTAATCTTTTATCTTTAATAAATATCCAGTTACTACACACTAATTAATTTTAGTAAAAAGTAAAGTAGTACAATATAACTTTTATTTAATTAAAACTATTTAATATTTTACTTGATTCTTATGCATATACACGATAAATAAAAAGGGATAGATATAAAGGAACGGAAAAAAAAAAGTAAATGTTATTTCATTCATTCCAAATTTCTATTCCAAAAATAAAAAACAAGAAAAAGGAATTTAGCCCATATCCAACCGCGGAGGAAGCCCCTAAAGGAAAATAAAAATAACTAAAATAAAGTATGAAATAAGGATGTAGCAGGATTACAGTATCCAAAATAAATGCAAAATTTATATTAATTTGGAAGAAATCTTACAAGTATTCCAGAGTAAGTTCTAAAGAAAATTGAAAGAGGAATAGACAAGTGATAAAATTATCAAATGCCTTACAATTAACAGACTAAGCTATTTATAAGAAATTTTGGTATTTGTAATAGTTCCTAATAGTGCACTACTACAATACAATTTAATTATTGGCTACAATGAAAAAGATGACAGGAATCTCATCATTTTATATGGAATAGCATCTTTCTGTTTGTGAAAAGTTGTTTAGCCAAAAGATAATTTGTTTTCTTCTGCCTACACTTCATTTGCATTTCATCTTCTTGAAATTTGAATTCAAAATTTCATTTGGACTAGATTTCAGCTTTAATTTGACAGGCCAAAACAATCATCTACATTTGATTGTGCATAGTCTTCTGGCTCAATTGAGTTGTGTTAGCCTAACTTACCTTGGCTACACATTTTCCTTGGTTTTAATGTTGAAAAATAATTTTAGTTTATATTATTATCTAACAATACATTTTAGTATTCTGATCTATTTTGTAGGTTCAAAGTATGTGATTCAAGATATCCTAAATTAGATTTAGCAACTATTTTATTTCTATAGGATCTTTTATAAGTGAATTCAAATTAGAATTGATTCAAACAAATATTTTTTATATATCTCATATAATGAGATAGATATAAACCACTTGAAGAAAGCTAAAATCAAATATTTTTCAAACAAAGACTTTTCCACAAGCACAAATTTTATAAAACTATTTTATACCTCGTGAATCGATTCACAAATCGATTTGTTGAAGAACTTGTGAAAAAGATTATTCGAATCGATTCACTAATTGATTTATGAAGAAAAGTTTTAAAAAATTCTTTTTACTGAAGGTTAGGATTTTGTCCTGAATTGATTCAGTAATCGATTCAAGACCTGATTTCAAAATGCTATGATTTGATTCACAAATCGATTCACTAGTTGTAACTACTCTGAATTGATTCAAGAATCGATTCATAAATAGAGACTTAGTTTTTCTATTACAGATGATTACAACAGTTATAAAAAATCCTAACCACTTTTTAATTACAATAGATTATACATTTTTCTATCTTCTTCAAGTGCAAAAATCACAGAGCAATTAGAGCTAATTCAAATCTTGCTTCTACCTCATTACATCTTTTAATCAAAAGGTTTTTGAATCAAATCTCTGTAAAATTCACATTAGATATTTTGAGATTTTCATCTCAAACTTTGGTACTATATTTCTTACCTTTTCTTGAGTTTTCTTTTGAGATTTCTAGGTTAATAGGAATCTTGTTTAGGTTAGCAAGAGCCTATAGAAAATCTTGTGATTATTTAGCAAGAAACTTGGTATAATTCTTGTGTTTAAACTGATAGTTCAGATGTCTATTTTAATCTTGATGTTTTGATAATAAAAAGTGATAATCTAGTTGAAGATTATCTAGTGGAGTAGACTTGAATTGCTATTTCAATTCAAGTTGAACCACTTTAAAAATCTAATGTCTTTAATTTCTCTTTTTTTGTTCAAGCATTTTTAAATTCTGCATAATCATCATTCTGCATATTTACTGCTTAATTTTCTATTGTGCTTCTTAATACAAAATAGTTCTTTACATTCTTGTTTAATTCATTCATAATAATAATCAAAGATGTATATAAATTCCCCTAAAGGAATAAGAGTAAGATCCAATTACATCATATATCTTTATTTAGGACCCTCAAGCTAGATGAACTAGACTTCATAGTATTTCCTTTAAGATGTAGGAGAATTTCTTGGAATTTTTCTACTAATTCTCCTTGGATGAAATTATAGCAAGAGTGGTTGTAATATTTGATTTATCTTAAAGAAATTAGGTTGAACTAGCCCTTATATTTTTGTGATAATGGGGATGATTTTCAAACTATTTCATAATTTCGGAGTTTGTGTGCTTTGTGAGCTTGGTTGTAAGACACACACCATTTGACTGAACTAATTCTTGATAGAATAAAAAATTTTAAAAATTAATTTTCCTTAGTGTATTGGTATTTGCAAAAATATACCCAAGGTAAGCCTATTTTTTAATAGAATTGGAGAAGAAGAGGGAAATTTCCATAATTTAGATTATCAAAGTAAGACTGGAGTACATCCCATCTTTTTTTTTGACTTAAGTTAGAAATATTTTTGGAATGCGGCAAAAAATAACCACTAATTGGAAAACCAGTTTGAAAATTTGTACTTGGCATTTTGATTAAAGAAGAACAATCAAGTATGAGAAAAAGTTTGATTTTGAAAATATAAAGTATTATACCAAGCCTGGATATAGTTCCAGTATGTATACCCTGTTGAATAATAGGCCTTAGAGAATTTATTGCCTACTGAGGGGTTTCGGCCCTAATATGAGATTGATAAAATTTTCTCAATTTGAAAAGTCAAATGAGTTGTTATTTTTGGATTATTTTTACTAACATGCTGATTGATCACTACTAATTCTGTGTCAGTTAAGATAAGTTGATAAAAGTCTCTACTTTTTGAAATTGAAGTTGGCACATAATGTCAATTTTTTGGAAAGAATTTTGTTATGGCAACATTGGGATTTTCATGCCATATTTTGGGTTCCATCTGAATGATTTTTTCATTCTTGGATTTTGGAAGGTATTTAGCTTATACTTTTATAGGTTGAGAATCTAATATGGTGAGGGATTATGAGGATAATCTAGCTTTTGTCATCTGTTTGGATTTTTTGGCTATAATTTGGTTTAATTTGGCCTTGGTGATGAGTAGGGGTTTATCTTCATCAACTTCTTCTTCAGCTATGTCAACTTAAGATTTTTTAGTTGGCAAAGCTAAAAGGTTTTAGATTTGGGCTACAAAAGCTTGCAAAGTCTCAATTGGAAAATGCATTTCTAGTGGAGAAAAGGAATTAATTTGTTTTGGGGATATTTGGCTACAAGAGGCAATCTACTTGCCTTTATCTTTTGATTTAGATGCTAGTGGGGTATTTGATTTTAAGCAAGAATCTGAAGGTGGACTCTTAACATTTGAAACTTTCTTAGAGTCTGGAGGCAAAATTTTATTTTTGTCTCTCTCCATTTTGGCATTATTTCCCCTGTAAAAATTCACGAGTGAGGAAATCAAGAAGAGAATTTAAAGTGCCTTTGATAAATTCAATTTTAAAATCAAAGACAAATAAGATGGCTTACCATCATGCAAAAATTTGTTTAGATGCTAAATTCTTAACATCTTTTTGTAAAACATCTTTGGCATATTAGTAATGTATCTTTATTGTAAATTTTTGATTTAGCAAGTCACTTTGAAATTTTTGTATGCACAAAACTATTACTAAAATTTCCTTTTTAATAGTTGAATAATTTTGTTAAATTGAGTTCTAATGTTTTGATGTGAATGCAACTACATGCTCTTTATTATTTTTGACTTGTTTTAAGACACCATCATATCTTAAATTTGATGCATCTATTTCTACAATCTTATATGCAAATGGATCACTAATATGTAGACATGGAAGATATTTGACTCTTTTAATAATATTTGTATGTAAATTCATGCATGGAGGAGGAGATTTCTTTAGTCTATCATGTAAAGGTTAAATAATATTTGATGAATTTGGAAAGAAGTCTGAAACATAATTTAGACATCCAAGAAACCTTTGAAGTTGGGTTTTATCAATAATTTGATCAGGAAATTTTTTAGTAAACTGAATTGCTCTTTCTTTTAGAGTTATAGATCATTGGAAAATGTAATAACCAAAAATCCAAATTTTTGTTCGTAAAAGAAAAATCTTTTTCTTTAAAATTGCTAGACCATTTTTCTAGTTACTTTCCAAGAAAATGTTCAGGTGTTTGAAATGCTAGTATAGGTTTTTAGAAAAGACCAAAACATCATCAATGTAAATGATGATAAAATTCGTATTAAAAATCAAACAACATTACATTTCATTTGTATTGTCCAAATAGGACAGTAAATGTAGTTTTGTACCTATCATAAGGTTTTATTTGGATTTGCCAAAATCCAAATTTCATATCAAATTTGAAAAATATTTTTGCAGAAGGCAATCAATTTAATAAATCTTTGTTATATGAAATAGGACATCTAATCCATTGAAGAGCTTCATTTGAAAGCTTATGATTAATTATAAGCCTTAGGGTTCCTCATTCAATTTTTGTTTTTTTATTAACATAAAAGGTAGAGTATGACCAAGGACTTTTAGATTTTCTCATAATCTCTTTAGCTAAGAGATCATCTATTTCCGTTTTGCAATAATCTAAAAGTTCTTTATTCATTTGTATTGGACAAGCTTCAGTTGGTAGTTGTTTTTCAGAAAACTCATTTTGATATGGTAAGTCTGCTATACTTTGTTTTCTCTTCCAAAATGAATTAGGCATTTTAGAACATATTTGACTTTGTATTTTATTTTCTAAGATTTTTATTTTATTTTGAAAAACTGGAGTGGCCAATTGTTGATCTATCCTTTTGAAGCTTATTTCTTTAGAAAGATAGTTTATTTAGTTTATTTTGTTCTTAACCAAATTAAGGTTTTTGAAAATGGGTTTTTTAATGAATTTAAAAACTCTTTTTTGTCCTCGTTTCTCTGTTTATATCCCTTCAACAAGTACCCAAAAGGGCATTATCTATTGCATGAAAGGAGATCCTAAGATTGTTCTACTAGTCATATCTTTAACCAATAGAAAGTCTGTGTTAATGTTATGAAAATTATTTTTCAAAACAACATTTAAAAACTTGAATTGGATTTGAAGTTTAGATTCATTAACAAATCTAGGACCTTCTTTGGTTTTCTCAAAATTTTTTATAGGTACTAACTCTTCTTGGATACAATTAAGATCAATGTTTGTATCAAACAGAGCTATTGTCTTAATTGTAAAGTCATCTTTGATAATGAGTTCTATATTTGGTAGAGGAGTGTACCTAGGTTTTCATCTAAAAATCTTACTAGTAGTTTTTCTCTCATGGATTAGAGATCTTGGGTTGGCTTTTGTCTATTTTTCCCTACACTCATACTTAGGTTTAAAGGTTTTTAGGTAGGTAAAACCAAATTGTTCATAGAAAGATCCTAATGCTCTACAGGTAAGAGCTCTTTCTTTAACTAACTGCTTATGGATTTTATCTTCTTGGCAGATTTTGAAGGCTATTTTTTGGATATAAGCAATAAGTTGTCCATAAGTAAATTGCTCATATGGGATAATCCCATTGAATTTGTTTCTAATTTTCTCTCTAACCTTGTCTGCTAAAGATCTAGGGAGTTCGGCTAGGAATTTTTCTTTCCAAAAGGGCTTACTACTATCTAACCTAGAGTATATTTGCTTAAATAAAGTATCTTTATACCATCTAAAGTGGCTTAGGGTTTTGCATATAAGGTTTAAGAGTAACTCAACTGATTTGTGCTGGATTTTGGTTCAGCATGCACAACGAAAAATAAAATTTTTTCAAAACCTACCAAGGATCCATGTGCAAAGCACAAACCAATTAGTTAAGATAATACCTTATAGTGTTGTGTTTAATGCAGAAAGAAGCAACACTAATTTCATCTCCTTATGATGTTGCGGTTGAAGCAGAATGCAGCATCACAGGTTTCATCTCCTTAATGCTGCGGCTAGATGTGAAACAGCAACACAGATTACATCTTCTTGATGCTGTAGCTGGATGTGATGTTACGGTTTGATACAGAAAAATCACCAACACAGATTGATAAATCGGTGTCTGTATGGTATCCACATAAGAGGAAGATAAAACTCTGATTTTCCAGATGGAATAGCCTCACATACTGCGCTTCTACTAGGAAAATGCCTCACTCTATTTTCTAAGATCTCTCAATGGTTTTTCTGAAAAAAACTATTTTTCAATTCGACTGCCCCCTAACTAATCCCTTAAATGTTATATTTATAACACTAGGGTTTACTGAGATAAGACCTAGGCTCAGTCTAACTGAAAGTCCTAGTCCTAACCCAACTGAGAGTCCTAGTCCAACAGAAAGTGTGGAAAGACTTATGGGCTTAAGTTATTGACTTAGTCTAACTAATGTCAATAAT
>JANHAO010029014.1:0-10467 GCA_026873985.1 Saraca asoca
TATGCTTTGTTTGTAATCAAGTTTTATAATTAAATTAAATTCATTTAATTTATGTATAAATAAATTTTAATATTTGAAAATAATATTAAAAATAATAATTTCATTTAATTTATAAGCGGATCTTTTTTTTGAAATATATTAAAAAATATATGAAATTCAATTGAGATTTTTTTTTTTTTGAGATTTTATGTAATCCATAATTTATCGTGTAAAATTATTATAGATATGAGATCGTGAGATTTATTTATATTTTGCTTTAATATATTTGTAAATTGATTACAATTTTTTTTGTAAACCTTCTTGAGGTGAAATCATGAATTAATGTAATTTGAATTTTTTTTCTTGAAAATTCAATTCATAAATTCGAGAGATTTAATTTTTTTTTTAAAATTAATTTGTGATTATATCTCAAGAGTTTAATGTGCAAAAGGCACTAATTAATTTGAATAAATACTGTTGAAAAGATAAATTTTTGAAATTTTATATATCTAATCCAACAGGAAGTTTCTTTTTCAAAATTTTATTTAATTATAAGGTATTTGTTCAAATTGATTGATGTTTAATTGATAAAATGATGAGATAGACAAAAGCTCTCAATCAATTTTGGAAAATAGACACATCCTAATAGACTATACTCGATGGTTATGATGTATACTAAGGATAAAACCATCATGAAAGACATTACTGACTCTCCAAATGCCAAAGTAATTATAGATTTTGTAGCTGATAAGTTTGTAAAGTTTCATAAGACTGAAAAGGATATTCCTCTCATTGCTGGATAAAACTATTTAGGATAATGTTAGTTGAAATTAGTGAGCATATTATGGAATTGGTATACTATTATGATAGCTTATGGGCATAAAAATGGATGTAGAAAATAGTCAATTGATTAGTATGTTTTACAGTCTCTTTTAATTCAAATTGATGTTTTTGAGACATCATATCATTCCTAAGAGGGTGAGTAGACTTTTAGTAAAATGACATCTGTAGTTAGTCAAGTGAAGATGACATGCAAAATTGAAGGATCTCTCTGCTCACTTTGTTTCACATAGATCTAGTATTGAGCGTGGAAATAAATCACACCTGAAATAAATCACACCTAAAGGAACCTAATTTTGAGAAGTAAGAAAGCTAGTTTAGGTGCATATTATAATAAATCAAGATGTTTTGCTGGCTCGAATGAGACATTTTGTCGAATACATGGTGATTAGATAGAGATGCAATCATTTGCATTGCAAATTTATTAGAAACATTAAGAAAAAGAGGAAGCCAAGTGATAAAAGCTGACAGGCAGATTGGAAATAGTAAAAAAATACAAGATGAATATGTAGAAGTAATTTTCATTTGGACATTAAAGGGTTAGTCAGTTCAATATTGTGGTTGAATACAAAAGGATTACAATTAATGTGGGATCCTTAATGTTGTAGAATAGGTGTCTAGGTGATATCTCTACAAAAAGATGGAATGATTGATAAAAGAAAAGATTCTTCTTGACCTAGACTTATCTTTTTTTAATGTGTCTATTGATTGTATCAAAGGAGATACTCCCTACTAGAGTTAATGGACTAGAAGTTTGAATGTACTAGAGTTGATTCACAATAACGTAAGTAGATTGATCATGTCGAGCACTATGGGTGGATACTAATATTTCTTCTTCATTAATGATTGATCAATTTTTTATTAGGTGGAAATATCCACTAAAAAGTTAAAATGCTTAAAATCATTTGGGGCTTTTTAAAGTTGAGATTGAACTGAAAAATGATAATAAAATTAAATGTGTCAATTCTGATAAAGATGGTGAGTGTTATAGAGATATGATAAATTGATATAAATTTTGATTCTTTAGTAAGATATCTCTAAGATTATGAATTTTTTAGGCTAATAACTTTATGCTTGGAATGTTCGAATAGGATTGGATCATAAGAATGTTGAATTATATGCTCATGGTCATGATCAGATGCTTGTTAGTATAGAGTTTGTATAGGGTGATGCTTTAAAGAACATGGTGTATATTATGAATCAAATTCTTATTAACTTTGTATTTGAAACCCCATATGATTTGTTGTATGGGAAAAGCCTAGTCTTAAGTATTTCCATGTTTGAGGTTGTAAGGCTAAAGTGAAGCCATATAATCCATTTGTTAAGTAACTTGATTCAAAGGCTATTGATAGTCACTTTGTTGGATGTTGTAACAACTACAATAGTTGTAGATTTTATTGTTTGAACCACACCATCAAGGTTATTGAAGGACCTTGTTTTGTTTATAGGTTAGATACTTAGAGTGAAAGACCATGTAATGTCTTGTTTAGAGAGGTACAAGTTGTTATTCCACTATAACCATCATTGGTTAAAACAAACCGAATTGATCCAGTATAACATATGGTAAAATCGATGGTAGAAGTTGCAGAGTTTAATGCTCCTTTGGTAGTAGAAAAGAACCAAGTCTTGTAAATGAAATACTTTTGAGGAAATCTCGATTACTTGCAAACCAAGAACTATTAACGACTATATGGTATTTCTACAGGAGCATGAATTTGATGTTAGTGATGGAATTGAACTCACCACTTTTCAAGAAGTTGTTTCAAGCACTAATTTCTTGAAAATGGATGGAGGCTATAAATGTTAGATTGCTTTGATGATCCATAATGATATATGAGATCATATAGAGTTACCTTTTAGTTGCAAGTCTGTTGGATGCAAAAATGTCTCTAATGCTAAATGATATTAAAAGGGTGATTAAGAGGTATAAGGCCATATTGGTGACAAAAGGCTACATTTAGAAAGAAGGCTTTGATTGTATAATATTTTCTTATTTGTTTTAGTTAAGACTCATTTTGAGTTGTTATGGCATTAGCAGTTCATTTTGACCTGGAGCTTTACCATATGCATAATGGCCTTCTTGAATGGTTGTTAATTAGAAAACTATTTATGTAAACCAGCCAGATGATTTCCAAGAGAAACCTAAAGAGCATTTAGTGTGTAAATTTAAAAGATTCATATATATGATTTGAATAAAATATCTAGACAATGGTATCTCAAAGTTATTGAGATTATTGTTTCTTTTGGGTTCAATGAGAATAATGTAGATTGTGTGTCTATTTTAAGCTGGGTATGGGGTATATTTATGATTTTAGTCTTATGTTGATGATATTCTCCTTAAGAACAATGTTATGAGCCCTATGATTAAGATAAAGCATATGTTATCTATATATTTTATATATGAAAGATCTTGATGATGCCTCTTTTGTGCAGGGTGAATGGATCCATCATGATAGATCCTAGTGTCTTCTTGACTTATCTCAAAGATTATATGTTGAAAAGGTACTCAAAAGGTTCAATGTGTTTTTGTGCTTTCCAAGTATTACCTTTCGGAGGGTGAGATTCTTTCTAAAGCTCATTGTCCTCAAAATAATGTAAAGATCAAAGTAGGTCCTGTATGCTTCCATTGTTAGTAGCTTGTTGTATGCTCAAGTATGTACACTTCTTGATATCGCTATTAATTTAGTGTACTTGGGAGATACTCGAGTAATCTTGGTCAGAAATATTAGACTATTGTGAAGAAAGTTATGGAATACCTATAAGGTACAAAATCTTTATGCTTACTTACTATAGATATGTGATTGTTATAGACTACTTTGACTTTGATTTTATGAATTATCCAAATGACATGATATTGATATCTGAAAACATCTTTATGATGATAAAGGAGTTGTACTGTGAAAACTATCGAGTAGTCAATTACAATAACCTCTACTATAGAGGCAGAATGCATTGCATGTTGTGAATCCATTTGCGGGGCTATTTGATTAAGGAATATAATATGTAGATTCAAAGTTGTAAAGAGCATATCTAAGATCTTAATCATATGTTGTGATAGTGTTGCTATAGTAAACTTCTATCAAAATAATAATGAAAGTACTACCCCATACAAGTATTTTAATATCAAGTATCAATTGTGAAAGAGTGAAGATACACAAGTATTATACATGTTGCCAAGGATCATATGCTTGCAGATCCACTAACCAAAAGCTTAGGTATAAATTGTTCGTGAATAAGTGACTTGAATGAGTTTAGCTAAGCCTTTTAGTATTTAGGGTTAATAAGAGTTTCATGTTTCTAATTGAAACATTATTATCTCAAGATTAGTGAAATGTTAATGATATTACCATATGTTTCATATATATATATATATATGCATATACAACGTTGTTGGTTGCGCACATTTGTTTTATCCTATATCGATGGAGACATTTATACCCAATCTCATTATTATGTTAAGATTTATTCTTATTTCAAGCAAATGTATGGATTATTTCATAAGGGTATACATATGATCACATTTTGATATGTACGTCTAGTTTCTCACACATTCCATATTATGTTTTGGTTGTTGGAACATATGTATTCAAGATATATATGACACTAGCATCCTTATTGGATATGATGATCTACATTATTGGGTACTTATGCTTAACATATGGTTGAATTGGTGTCGTTGTTATTGTTAACATTCATTGTTGTGACCACATATTATAATCCAAGTTCTCGTTTATTAAACTATGTTGTCCAAGTGTGAAATTGTTGGAATTTTCATATGCGGACTATCATAATTTGATTAAATTATATGTTATTGATTGAATAAATGTCATAACAACTAATTATTATGGGTCAATTAATTATGCGATTAAATTATTAGACCTATAATGACATCTAGGCTATTGATGGACTTTAGTGGTGTGAGCCTTATCATTTGGCCAATGATGATAGTTTAGTAGGCCCAGTAAGGTTAAAGTAAGGCATGTCCCTTTTTATATCCTAGTAGAGCTATAATTGCCCCATTGAGACTTATATAGTTTTCTTTCCTTTTTCTCTACTATGATTATAAGAAGTGAACCTGTTAATGGAGTACTTTGCTATTATGAATTCTTATATAATGTTAAATACGATTTTATTATTATTAATTAAATTTAACATAAAAATATGATGTATTGTAACATAATTCAATAGATATGATGAATTAACTATTTTGATTTATCCAATTTTTTTTTCCAATAGATACTTACTAGTATATAACACATATATTAATAAGCTTAAAAAAATAGCTCACAATGAGGATGACACTTTTAGTGTATAACATTTTTTTTAATCAAATGGATATTAATGATACATAGCTCTCTTTCTCCACACACACACGTGGGCACGTGCGTGCACACACACACACACACACACACATATATATATATATATATATATATTCAATTTAGTGGATTAATTGATCCCCTTTTTTTTTTTGCTTATAACTAGATAATTCATTGATCCTAAGGATAAAATTGTTATGAAGTACAAAAGTTTCAATGTTTGGAGGAATTTCAATCATATAATTAGTATAACTCTTAATAATTTGAGTTATCCATTAAGCCTCATATGCACTCTCATTACATTTCCTTAAACACTATAGTAACTCCACATTATTCACTATCACAAAAAGCCTTTTTACAAACTGAAAACAAACATAGCCTTTCAAAGGCATACCAAGATACCTAATAAGCCTTAATTGCTACCTTATAGTCATTTTTCACCTGAATATCCTGGCCCCTAAAGTTATGAGGTACCGTAATAGCCTTTTGAATTGTTAGGAACTTAACAGCTAAAGTAAACAAACACTCATAATTGTACCAAAGGCCTAACACTTCTCCATTAGTATTTTGACTTAAAATCACCATTGAAGGCTTTCCTCTGGCCCAACTCACATTAACATTAAACTTGATAATGTTGTATGCAGGAAGGTTCCATTTGTATTACCACAAACCCATTAGCTAACCCATAAGATGTTGAACTCAAAATTTCCAACCGTTTACTAGCTTTATATCGAGGCCTAACTATTTTCTCCTTTAACTTGATTTTAATTTTCCAACATAAAGTTTCAATTTGTTAGGGGTTCATTAGAGTTCTATCATGCATAATAGAATTATGGTACTCCTACATATGCTTGAAAGTAGTTGCATCAAAGGAAATTGCTTCCAGTAGAAAAGCTAGATCATCACTAGGGTATAGCTGCCTGTCATCATCAACAAGCATACTTAGAAAACTAACCACCAATTGGACCAAATTGCTTGTGATGTTGAAACATCTGAAACAAAACCATAAGTGCTTGATAATTTTGGCAACCATGTAGGAGATGCAACTTAATTTTAGGGAGATTCGATCATATCAGGCATGAGGTGTTTACTAAACCAATAAGAGCACCTATCCTTAAACAAGTAGGTAAGACCCTATTTTCTAATCTCCAGAGAATGAGCTTGTATCTTTGGTGCAAATTGAGATTCCATAATTTTGCCCACATTTTATTGTTTAAGGATGAGTTTGTTGCTTTTTGGGAATTTCCTTTTGATACTATGCTTAGTGAATATTGCTGTGTACCAATGATTAATTTAGGCTTTATTAGATTTTTGGTCCCCTAAAATACAAATCGAATGTATTTGGTCTCCTTTAAAAATAAAATTTTATTTTGGTCCCTCTAAAACCTAAATCAAATTAATTTTGATCCAAAATCTAACTTCTATCCAAATGAAAATTGAGTGAATAGTAATATTTGGATTAATTACAATTTTTGGTCTCCTTAAAATACAAATCTATCACATTCGATCCCTCTTAAAATCAAAATTCTATTTCTTCCTCTTCAACCAAATAATAATAAGAATTTAATTAATATCTCATGAAATATTTATTTAATTATAAGAAAATATAATTTAATAGGAGAGAGTAAATATTTTAACAATAAAAAGTAAAGTTTCAATAAAAAGATTTGAATTAAAAAACATATATTAGACATAGATTAAAAATAAAATTTTAATTCTAATATATGTTTTTTATTTAACTTTTTTTATCGAGACTTTGTTTTTATTGTTAAAATATTTACTCTCTTTTTAAATTTTTTATAAATGAACAAATATTTTATGAGATAGTAAATAAATTATTATTATTTAGTATTAGGTGATGAAAATAAAATTTTGATTTTAAAGGGGACCAAATACAATCAATTTGCATTTTGAGGGGATTAAAAATGTAATTAAGCTAAATATTACTATTCATTTTCATTTTTATTTAGACAGAAGTTAGATTTTAGATTAAAATTGATTTGATTTTGGTTTTAGGGGGTCAAAACGAAATTTTGTTTTTAGGGGTCAAATGTGATCGATTTGCATTTAAGGGACTAAAAATATAATTAAGCCATTAATTTATAATACGATTTTGTTGAAAACTGTCTTGATGTGCTTAATGCCCAAATTAATCTATCATTATTGTTATTAGAGCCTTGTAACCATAGAATATATGTTGATACCTCCATAAAGAATAGAGAATAAATTAGGTTGTAATTCCATGATCTCCAATCTTGAACCATAAAGTCAGCCACCTTCAAATTATTATCAATTATAACCCCCGGATTTTAGTTATAGAATGTAACTGTTCACTCCAGGCAACCATGTGTCTTTAAACACTTTAACTAAATTGCCTAGTCCCACTATTATACAACACCCCCTTCTTAACTAACTTTTTACCAACCTAGATCCCTTTTCAAGCTAACAAGCTTGACACATCTTCCATGTCCAAAAGTTTAGCATTCCTAGCATACTTCTTATGCAAGCATTTAATCCAAAGCTTTTCCTTCGCAATTTGCAATTTCTAGGTCACTTTTGCTAGCAGGGCTTGATTAATATTATGGAATAATTTGAAACCAAAGTTCATTTCACATTTAGGTCTATATAACAAATCTCATGCTTTTGGGCAAAAACAATGTTACTGGTCTTCCTTAACCATCCACCAGAACCTATAGTATCCAATTTCAAACACAATTCCAATAAAACCAATAAAAGTAGACATTGTATAAATTGGTATTTCCTGTAGGACTAATGATAACATAGTAGATCTGCTAGCCCATGACAATGCATTTTTATGCCAACTTAATAATTGAAATTAATTGTCTATTGTGATTTACTACTAATTAAACTTCTATAATATATTTTATTTATGGCTGTTTGGCTTAAGTAACATTAGGATTTTTGATTGTGTGCTGGTATGGTTTAATTATCTTAAAAAAATAAGGGTGATTAATGAATTTGCTATTTGGGTGAATTTGTTAATTAGTCTTAATATTTTTTTTGGATCTTAATGCTATTGTTGACTTGGTTGAAGTGCAAGGCTTTGATCGATTTAGCAATAATGGTTAATTGGGTCCTAGGATTAGTTAGTAAAATTATAAGGAAATTAGTAAGGATTAATTTAGGTGATGGACCTATTTTGATTCTTGGCTAAGTGATCAAAGAGGGAATGAAACCTTTGTGTCAATGATCAGTCACTAAATTGAATGCAAGAGTCCTGTACATTGAAGCTTTTCTACTTGATTTCCCCTTTTGCGTTTGATTGTCTTGTTTATATTATTGTAGTTTGTTTAATTTTTGATTCCAAATAGTTAATCACCAAATCTCATGCCTTTACTATTAATACACTAAATTGATCTCTAATTTTTGTGGTTTAACATGGACTCACCCTTGTTATATAACTAAGATAGTTTAATATATACCTTTGCTGGTCTTGACAATTGTCACTAACATACCACACCTCCATTAAGAGTATATATAAATCCTAATTGTAATTTGTAATCATCCTGATCTAAGTGAATACTTGTATATGTAAAATCTTTGATTCTTAAATTAGGGTCTCCTCTATTTATCAAGAACATATCCTTAGCTCTTCTCAAGTACTTAAGGATGCTCTTAATCACACTTTAGTGTTTTTTTTTTTTTACTTAGGTTGGCCTGATATTTGCTTATCACACTTAGTGTATAGGAAACATCTAGCCACGTACATAGCATGGCATACATGATTGATTTTATTGTAGATGCATAGGCAATCTCATTCATGCATTTTTGTTCCTATTCCATTTAAGGACATTACTTTCTAGACAAGTGAACACTATGAGATATAGGTAAGAACCCTTTCTTCAAACCATCTATGCTAAACCTTTTTAGCATCTTGTCTATGTATGTGGATTGGAAAAGACTGAGTAACCTTTTAAATTTATCTCTAGAGATCTTCATACCTAGAATGAAGCTTGTTTTTCCCAAATCCTTCATGGAGAATGTCTTGGATAACCATAACTTAACAGATTGTAACATGGGAATATCGTTTCCTGTAAGCAATATGTCATCTACATACAACAATAGAACACAATTGCATTTCCATTAATTTTTTATACTTACATGATTCATCATCATTCTTAATGAAGTCAAATGATTTGACCACTTCATCAAAATGAATGTTCTAACTTGGTGAAGCTTGCTTCAATCCATAAATAGATTTTTTTTGGCTTGCATGCCTTATAGGGTTAAGTTTTAGAAACAAAGCCCTTAGGTTGTATCATATACATCCTCTTTCAAGTTTTTATCAAGGAAAGTTATTTTGACATTCATTTGATAAATCTTATAATCATGGTACATGGCTATTACAAGTAAAAACATAATGGACTTCAATATGGCAACTGGCAAAAAGGTTTCCTCATAGTTAATTCCTTGAACTTGCTTGTAACCTTTTGCCACCAACCTAGCTTTGTAGGTTTATATCTTGCCATCTACATCTATCTTTCTTTCAAAGAACCATTTCTACTTAATGAGTTTTATTATTTTGAGTTTGGTGACCAAATCTTATACTTGATTCTCATGCATTGAATCCATTTCAAATTTCATGGCTTTTTGCTACTTCAAGGAATCAATATCTGATATTATTTCCTAGTAATTAATAGGCTCATTATTGTTCTCTTGTGTAAAGAGAAAAGTATATCTTTTAGGTTCACAATGTTCTATACTAGATTTTAGGAGTATATGTGTACTTTGAGCTTGGTTAATTATCTTAACTCCTTGAGACACTTTATTAGGCTCATCCTTAACCATATGATTTATGCCATTTTGTGGCTTTTGAATTTCTTCAACTTCTACTTTACACCTATTAGCCTTTTCAAGCATAAAGTTCTTTTCCAAGAAGGTAGCTTTTATTAAGACACATATTTTTTGCTCAACAAGATGGTAAAAGTAGTAACCCCTTCTTTCTTTAAGTTATCCCACAAATAGACATTCATCACTCTTAGATCCCAGCTTGCCTTTGATAATTTGCTTCATATAAGTAGAACATTCATAAATCTTCATATGTGAAAAACTTGGTTTCTTGTCAAACCATTGCTCATATGGTGTCTTATCAACAGACTTCGATGGTACATGGTTAAAGATGTGTGTAGTAGTTTCCAAAATATAGCTTCAGAAAAAGATATATAAAGTTGCAAAGCTCATCATGGAGCATACCATGTCGAACAAGGTATGATTTCTCCTTTTTGAAACACCATTCATTTATGGCATTACAAGTGGAGTCCATAGTGAAAGAATCCCAAAATATTTTAAATAATCAATGAATTCCTAG
>JANHAO010029015.1:0-10468 GCA_026873985.1 Saraca asoca
TTCCCTAAAGGTTAGTGGAGCTTCCTTATAAGCTTATGAAGCTTTTATTGTCCAAAACCAACATGATCCGGGGTGGATTTGCTCGATCCGATCAATTTTGAAAATTTTTTGAATTTTCGGCCACCGGGCATTTCCAGTAGGGCTGTCACACAATGACCATGTAGCGAGGCAAGCTCTAATGATGAATTCACACCAGCCATGCAACATCTCACTTCGATAATAGGCTCGCACAATGACCATTCAACCAGATTGTTCAATAGTGAGCTCCCCTTGCAACCATGCAAAAATCGAGTTTGATGGTGAGCTTGCAGCAATGATTGTGTAGTGGCTGGGTTCAATGTTGAGCTTTCGTACAATGGCCATGTGGTGAGCATGATGTGACTGAAAAAAAAAAGAAAAAAGAAAATGGAAATTTTTTGGTGCCTCGGACTGTGTTGAGGCAGTTGGAGTAATGTTAAAGCATAATCCCAATGCCTTCAAACCACAAGTGATTAGCAGCCTACATGGATCAAGAAATGCCGAGGAAGACGTGGCTGAAATCCAAGTAGTGGGAAAGCATAATAAAGGTTGTCACTGTAAGAAATCATGTTAAAAAGTATTATGAGTGCTACCAGGCCGATATGTTCTACCTTAAAAATTGTAATTGCATAGGCTGCGAGAATCTTAGAGGAAGTGAAGAAAGAAGAGTTGTTTCCCATGAGTATAATCGAATTAATACAAGACAAACTGCTATGCTGCTATTAGTGGAGTAGTTGGATCATGGGGCAACATGACCCATGCAACACCCGGAGGCCATTTTACAATGATCATTTAAATTATGGTGAAACAATAGAGCTAGAACTGGTGATTCTAGATCAGATGGAGTTGATACGCACAACTATAGCGAACCAACGTCATCGAGGATGCCAGCAGTAATATGTGATATTCGAGATGAGATTTTTTTTTTGGCTGATGATTCTGCCAGTAGAGGTACATGCAATGGTCAAACATGATTCCGAAGTCCAAGGCGACCAAAAAGCATTTTTGCCCTCAAACTCCAAACAACCTTGAGCTTGTGCCTTCATTCTTTGCGAGCTCAACACTAGACAGAAGATGCGGAGATCTTGCCATACCCACTTCGGTAACAACACCATGGCTCCCATATGACCAAGGCAAAAGTTGCATATCTTCATAATAAAATACTATACCAGAAGTCAACCCCCAGCCCACTCTACATCCAAGAAGTGCTAACAAAGGCATCATCACCCGACGATCGAGGTACATCCGATTAGGTTCGAGGGATAATCCAAAGATCTTGCATCCAAAAAGAGCTAGCCATGTACCAAACTCTTGTGTGAGTCACGTCCAAGAAGTGTCTCGAACACCAAACTCTTGCGCGAACACCGACCTTTAGCCGAGAGGCATTCGTGCCACCTGTGCGGCTAGAGGGATGAATCCCTGAGGCAGAGTGGCCTATGAAGGTAGAGTGGCCAAAAGGGACAGTACCACACTACCTCTAGCTAAGAGGCATCTGTGCCACCTGTGCGGCTAGAGGGACGAAACCTCGAGGTAGAGTGGCCTATTAAGGTAGAGTGGCCAAAAAGGACAGTACCACATGCTATCTCTAGGCGAAAGGCATCCATGCCACCTATACAACTAGAAGGACAAAACCGTAAGGCAGAGTGGCCAAAAGGGACAGTACCACACGCTACCTCTAGTCGAGAAGCATCCATGCCACCTGTGTGGCTAGAGGGACAAAACCCCAAGGCAGAGTGGTCCATTGCAGTAGAGTGGCCGAAAGGGACAATACCAAAGTTTCATATTCAGAAAGTACTCTGGGCACCAAACTTTTGCATGAACAAAAGCACAGCTGTACGACCTAATCAAGCACTCAATTCTTGTGTTATTCAAATAGCATTAATATGTCTGATTAGGCATCCAACTTCACATATTTTCTAAACAAATTTCCAGGAAAATCCAAGCATAGGCACACTTGATAATCTTGCACCGCGTATTGTTAATCCCTAGGCTCCTAATACTGAAAGAAGAGTTTTACTTAATATAAAACAGGCATAAGATCGCCCTCACTCTGGTGCGAGATCGCCAGTCACCCGGGTAACAAGGTTATAAAGGTGCAACTTGCATGCGCTTACCGTTTGTAGCTCTCATGCGACCTCATAAAGGTGCACCCATTTGACTTACTTAAGCACTCTGATGCTCAAACTTGTTACCAGTCGAGGCACTCCACTGCTCGAGTTCATTGCCGACAAAAACGAGCTAATACAATTGATTGGTCATTCAATATGGCACTGATTATCAAGCTATGATTTGCAAGAGCTCCTGAAATCATCTGTAACTGGCTAAACATCTAACTTAGCATGCTTGAAAAAGCTAGAAAATGATGAATGGCAGAACGTAGTTGTTAGCTTTTACCAGCAAGCTTTTAACTCCCAGTCCACAAAGTGAACTAAGAGTTAGGGGGCTTATCTTATAGGCATTTTCTGGTACCATGTGAAATGGGCTGGCAAAAGCCCAAGTCCAGCTGGAAGGGTCTAAGTCATTTAGGTCATGGATGACCTCACATGAAAGCTCCAAGTCGCAATCCTCAATTAGCTCCAGGTCATAATCCTCAGCTAGCTCTCAGCTAGTAGATTGTAGTCCTCAGCTAGCTCCAGGTCGTAATCCTTAACTAGCTCTCAGCTCGCAGGTCACAGTCCTCAAATAGCTCCAGGTCATAATCCTCAGTTAGTTCCAAGCTCACAGGTCACAGGCCTCAGCTAGCTCTAGCTCACTGACTCAGCTAGCTCCTAACCCTTAGCTTCCAAAAAGAGTTCTAACACTTCCCTAGCTAATATCAACTTGCAAAGTTAATTTGTAAAAAGCAGTCTGAGGGGCCTACCCGTAGAAAGTAACTTGTATAAGCCAACTTGTAGAAGTTCAAGATGTCTTTTACATTTATTATTTGATGTAACATATTTATAATTTATTAAATTATATTTGTACCCCCTAGTTCTATAAATAAGGGATTAAGTCATTGTATTAGGGGACTCTCCCAGGGGGATTATATGTCGAAACTCTGTCAAAATGGGAGAAGCCATGAATAAACATTTGTATCCTACAACTTTCACTGATAAATAAAATCAACCATGGACGTAAAGATCGGTACCGTCTGGTTTTGGCCGAACCACATTAAAAAATCCTGTGTTGCTGCTATTCTTTTTCTTCTTCTTCTTGCTGTCTGCTCTTGTTTACTGCATAAATCAGCCAAATTGCAGCTTGAGGCAACAAGAACTATACGGTTGATTGGAGTTTGGCCCTAAACCAAATTTCACCGCCAATAATTATATTGTTATAATGAGATTACACCATATTTTTTATTATAATCATTGGTTTGCAATTTATATAAAAAGCTAATATGATAAAGTGTGTTTTTAAATATTTTTTTTACAATTTATAATAATTGATTTGCTCATATCATATGTTTTTAAGCGTAATATTATAAAAACTTAGGAAAATTATATTTATCCACTTAAGGTATAGCCCTATCTTCAATATGCTAACATGTTGTTTAAAGTGTCAACAAGAGATAATTTATGATTATTTTCCATCCACATTTAATGAAAATTGTTACGTGCCACTCATATACTTATCTTCTTTGTCTATTAGACTGGATCTCTTTGCCCAAAAGCTCTTTATTACTAAATTCAGTTTACTAATATGAAAGAAAAAAATGGTGACAATGAACAACTACATGTCCAAATCAAAGCTCTCATGCCAAGAATATAATCTATATTCCATTACATAAATGAAATGGTTTAAAGTAATAAAATTTATATAGAATTTGAAAATAACCTATATCAATAATGATAAATAAAATAATCTATTATGCAAAAATTATAAATTAATCCTCTAAAGAAACAAAAATGTAAATGAAAATTAAAAGCTCAGAAAATTCAGATCAGACCTAATATCAACATGGGTTTGATCCTTCTAATAGAAAAATCAATGAAAGTGATGGTTTTAAATTTGAAAACAAAGAATTTGGTGATGGAGAACTTCTAGATAAAATTTTTGGATGGAGAGCTTCTGTTTAATGGAGAATGAAGGTAAGCACGTGATTGGCATACGATAACTTTTGTTAGATTTGAATGAAAAATAATCACACGTGGGTAAAGTCTTAACTATGCAAACTACAATTTATCTTTTTTTTAACACTTTAAACTATATGTGAACACATTAAAAAATAAGGCTTACACATAGGTAAAGTGTAATTTTCTCTAAAAACTTTGAGATTTTTTCATTTAATACTATTATATTAATATAATTTATATATTGATTAAAATTAACATTATTTGATTTGAGTAGATTATCTTTTCAAATTTTTTTGAAGAATATGATACTTTAAATTGTTTATAATCTAACCTATTATAAATTCAAAATATGTGTTTAGAATGAACCATCAATCCCTCTATTTGAATTCATTAGATAATAGTTTTTATTTTTCATGTTCAAAGTTTTGTCTTTGATGCATTTTTATTTAATTTTAAAAAATAAAACTTAATTTAGTTTGATTTAGAAGTTTTAATTTGCAGTAAAGAAAGTAAAAATATTAGGAAGTATTGATTTCATATGTGATATATCCTTATAAAAGTGAATGTAGAATCTGAAGATCAGAATAAAACATTTTTGGATAATGCTTAATTTTAAAATGCTGATAAAATCAATAGCATAGAAATGATTTTAATAGATCAAAAGATAATAATGTAATGTTAGTTTAGTCATTTTCCTAAGGTTTTTTTTCATATTAATCAACTAATATTTTATTTTTAGATTTATATTTAATATTTTTATCCATAGGTGCTGGAATTCAATGTACGATAAAAATTTTATTACTTCAAGGTTTTAGAAAATCCTTAAAGGAAGGTAGAGTATACCTAATACATAACTTTAGAGTTGTCCTAAAAAATTACAAGTATAAAATTCCAAATCACATATATTAAGTGAACTTCCAAAATAACTCCATGATTAAAAAAGTGATAGACTTTGGTATTCCTGAATATGACTTCTCATTTATAAACCATTTTTATTTGGTATGTATATACCTCTAATAGGATTTCTAATGTTTTTATTAATGTGTATTAATAAAATATTATAAATTATTTGATTTTTTTTTTTGGATTTATTCTTAGGGGTGCTAAATGGACCGATTCGCGCGGACCGGACTTAGTCCGTTTAGGCTCGTATTTAAACTGACCAACTTTTACCTGGTCTAGTCTATAAAAAAATACAAACTGATCCGCATGGTCCGCGGACTTTAAGCTAATTTAATATCAAATTAGTCGGTCTGCATAAATACGGGCCTAAATAGGCTTGGTCCGTTTAGGCCCGCATTTAAACGGACCAATTTTTGCTTGATCCAATCCGCAAAAAAATGCGGACCGGTCCACAAGGCCCGCGGACCAGCGGTCCATTTAGCACCTCTATTTATTCTTAATGTTACATATGTTATTGAAGAAATTATATATTTGGACAATAATTTTTAGAATGGAAAACATACTTGCAAATTTGAAATAAAACTACTAGGATAAGCTAACTACTTAAATCATTTGTCTAAAATTGTGATTTTTTTTTTATAATTATGGTTAGTTTTTGAAATCATAGTTAATTTCAATAATACTCACTTGACACTTCATTTTTTAAATTATTATTTTAGAAATAACAATATTAAGTTGACATTTTATGATCAATTTAGAAAGGAAATCAACTATTTTTTCTCAAGTAGAATCAAAGACTTATCATCATTATAATGCAGCATACTAGGTGATATGTTATTTAATTATTTGCCTTTGCATTTTTATGGTTACCTTTATTGTTCCAAAAAATACAACTTATCTATCTAGAGTCTGCCTTTGGGACAAATTACCCTCGAAGTTTAAAATCTAACACTTCAATTTCATAAATTATTCCAAAAAGTGAAACAGTTATATAAGATATTTAATTTAATGGAAAAGGGGGATAATTTGTCACAAAAGCAAACGTCAAAGTATAACTTGCCATAAATGCAAATTTTATGAGATAAAGTGTATTTTTTCCTTAATTATTTAAGAATTTGAAACTAGTAAGTATTGATTTATCGGGGTTACATATATAAAAGAATTAAGGTTTAATGTAATTTTACTCCCACTAAAATACAAATAAAATGACTTTAGTTCCCTAATTCAAAATGCTCAACTTTGATTTTCTTAATATGCTGAGAGCTTAATTTTAATACTTCATTAAACTTGCATAATATTACTAATGACAAGTTGACTTTGAATGGTACTAGGTGTTCTTATTTAATGTGGTATATTTTTATGACCATATTTATGTATGCTTTTTAGATATTTTATCATTCTTTGTTGTTATTGTTGTTGTTAGATTAATGGGTTTAATATATATATATATATATAAAATAATTTTAAATAACTCTTAATTGGTTTAATAAGTTAACATGCATTTAATATTGTCAATACATAAATTTTACACAAATTTATTAATAAAAATAATTATATTTAGATATAACAAAATTTTTAAAACAAAAATATAAAGATAATTTATTCAATAATAAAAAGTATTAAAAAGCATTGTATAAAAAAATTACAATTATAAAATTAAAAAAATTGATATAAATATAAAATAAATAATATCAGAAGTACGATACAAAGGTAAAATTAAAAAACAAATTAAGAAAGTACATATACATTTATATTTTTTAATCCAAACTCATATTTTCAATAATAAAAATAAAAAAGTCTCATTTAGCTTTAGAATAGTTGGATTATATCACTACCAACTTTCAAATTTTAGAATATAAATCTTAAACCATACAAAACCTTAGAATAAACATTCATTATTTACATAATTAATTGTTTTATTTAATTACATAATTTTTTTGTAAACTTGTTAATTAAGTAGCACAATATTATTAGACATTAGTTTATTTTCTGCATTATGTAATTAATGAATATTATTTTAGAGATATAAAATTTTCATTAAATACAATAAAATAAGTTTGAAATTATATGCAAAAATGAAATAATAAATTAATATACAATAATATTATAATTCTTATTTAAAAATTTAATGAAAAAAATATCCAATTAAATGAAATAGTTAATTAAACAAATAATGCGTGCAAATTTTAAGTTTTTTTTTTATAATTTAATACTTTAATTTCAAGTTTATAAAGTTTGTGGGAACTAAATTCAACTTATATCTCTTCTTTTTCAATATTAATCCTATCTAATATTAGTACTAAGAATATTGGTAACAAACATTAATTTTTTTTTAAATTAGTGTTCCAATAAAAAAATATTAATACACTTTTATAGTAGTATAGTTTTTATTTATAAATCATTTATAATTATTTTAAATATTTAAGTTTAAAATAAGTTATATAAATAATTATAATAGAATAAAATTTATCAAATATTAATATAAATAGAATTAAAGTGAAAATATACTTTACCTCATAAAATTCGTATTTGGGACAAATTAATCCATAAAGTTTGTGTTTAGGACAAATTATTCATTTCTATTAAATTTAAAGTTTAATTTAACTGTTTCACTTTTTGTAATATTTTATTAGGTGAAATGTTTGATTTTAAACTTTAGAGAGATAATTTGTCATAAACGTAAATTTTAAAAGGTAAAATGTTTTTTCCCTTAATAAAACAACCCTTAATTAAACAAAGAAGTTGTTTAATTCACAGAAAGTTTTACTTCCTAAAAAATAAAAAATGCTTAGGTTGTTTGGTTGGTCACTAATTCAAAAGATGAAGAAAGTTATACTTCTCAATAAATTTACTTCCTATAAAGTATGAAAAGCTGCTTATCCAATCTCTAGGTAAGTTTTACTTTATATGTTTTTAATAAAAAAAAATATAAAACTATCGTTATAAAATTTAAACAATGACAGGAGTACCATTTTAAAAACTTATTTAATATTTTGGTAAAAAAGCACAACTTTTATATAAAATATTTTAATAATTTTGATAATATTTCTTAAGAAATTTATAATTAAACCATACATAATATGCGAATTTACTTTTTGAGAAGTTCTACTTCTTTAGTGCCAACTAAATAACTTTCAGTACTTTTTGAAAAGTTCACATAGAAACTTACTTTATGAGAAGTTCAACTTCCCGCAAGAATTTATTTTCTGTATGAGATAAACGACTCCTAAATATATTGATTCTATGATATTTTATCATTTATGGTATCTATCTTATTTGTATTTATTATCTAGTCATTATTGTTGCATTTGTTAATTATTTTATGTTTGCATTTTTTACATGTTTTCTATGTTTTTTTAAATACTATCCCTTATTTATTGCACATCTATTTAGATTTCTATAATTCTTTTACTACAGTATGTCGAGGTGAAGAACTTCAATGATGTTAAATTGTTATATTATTTGATCATTTGTCTTTATGTTTCTCTATTGTTTTATTAATTAAATTAAATATGTTAATTCTATGATATTATATCGTTTATGGTATTTATCTTAATTGCATTGATTATGTACTCAATTATTGTTGCATTTTTTAAATTCTTTTATATTTGTATTTTTTTTGTATGTTTTTAAGTTTTCTTTATACTACCTCTTATGTATTATTTGTTTGTTCCAATTTTTTTTTCAAATCAGTTCTATAATTTTTTTATACTAGCCATTAAATTTTGCATGTTTATATAAGATTATTTTTGTTTAACAAAGTCAATTCTATGATTTTATTATACTACAATTATGTTTTCTCTTATATTTTTCTTCACTTGATACATTTAGTTTGAAATCTGAAGAAAAAAATTCAAATTTTTTAAAGCAAAAACCTAATAAATTTTAAATAAAAATTTTAAAATTTAAAACCAATGCAAATGTAATTAAGATGAAATTAAAATTTCATCATCAGAAACTGATAGTTCATATTTCTTTTTAAGTTCATTAATTATGATTGTTATTGCTTTCACAAAATTGGTAAAAAATAATAATTAATTAAAAAAATGCACTCATAGAAGTTTAAATCCATCTTTGACCATATCTCCTTTCTTCAATATTAAAATTTTATAAAATCATAATAATTTATTTTTATGTTAAGCTTAGTATGTGTTAAAAAAATTCATATTGATATGCAATTTTGTAACTCTTACGAAATTTTTTCATATTTTTATAGCAATTCATTTTTGATATAATATATAGTTACTCTTAAAACTTAAATTTATCGAATATATTATTTTGAATTGTTTATATTTTTTTATCGTGGATCGTAGGTTTTAAATTCAATCTTTATGTTTTCTAACACTATATATCAAGCCCACCAAATCTTATTTATTTCGAAATATGTATTTTAAGTAACAATTATAATAATAATATTTTAAATCATTTTATAATTTTAAAATAAAATAAATTAAATAATGATGTTAATATATTAAATCTAATATAAAATAATAAATATAAAAGATTATATGATTTTTTGTTTGTGCATCGCATGGGTGCTAAATTAGTTGATTATATAGCAAAGCACTTTCCACTATTTGTCTTTTTATAAGAAAATGGCTCAATTCACCTTTGTTTATTCAAGGTAAAAATACACTTTATTTACTTGTGACATTAGTTTAACTTACTCATCAATGATTTAAAGTATTGTAAAAAGGTAATCTATGATTTGTATTGTCAATATTTTATCCAATTGTATTAATTTTTTATTAAAATTTAATAAATTTTATCACATATTAATCATGTGCTGCCTAATTAGCACTAATTACACTTTCATGTTTCTAATTTTTATTTTTGTCTAAATTCAAACCTTAAGAATTAAAGATAAATTTTTCTTTAGGATTATTGGATTTATAAAAATAAATAAATTGAGAGCAGTAATAGTGCAATCAAAATTAAATTAAAATTAATTAAGAAATATGCTATGAATATATGATAAAATTCCTTATTTTCTTTATTTAACAATAGCTTTTAGTTTACAAGGGTTTTGGAATAAGAAAAGAATGAATAAAATGTAGCAGATTCATATAACAATGACAATAAAGAGGTCGCAAAGGATAAAAACCAAAGGCAAAAAAGGAGCCCCCAACACCTGGTACAAGATTCGATCTTTTTTGTATTCTTTTGACTCTCGCGCCACTGAAAGCACATGATTCTCATAAGTCAACGAAGGTCTCGTGTGCAATGCCCAATGTAGTCAGTCCGCCGCTCAAGCCTGCGATTTCGACCGGAATCACGGAATTGATCTTTAGACTATCCACAATGCAAGCATCTTACAAGAATTGCTTAAGTATTTTTTATTAATTTTTTACTAGGTTCCACACTGCCACATCATTTTACACTCCTTTAAGCAACTCAAGCAACTTTATCCCACAATGATAAGTTTCTTAAATGGACCCCATAACTTATCTCACTCATTTATATTTTATTATTTATCTTTATTTTAATTTAAAATA
>JANHAO010029016.1:0-10473 GCA_026873985.1 Saraca asoca
TCACAATGGGGGCAAGCTACTCAGATAGACAATACTGTCTGTTGTGGAATGCAGAGGGGACCTAACCAATATATTAACCCTAGGATCCTCCCATCATGGGTTTTAGGGTTAAGGCCTGCACTATGAGGCCCACACCAATCAGCAACAGATATCCTAGTCCAATATGAGTGGATCACCTTAATATATTGATGGGCTATTTTGCATCCTTTTATAGATTATATTTTAGCCCGTTTTTTACAAAATAAAAAGCATAATTATTTGTAACCCAATAGAAGAATTATAAAATAATTCTTACATACTTCACACCACTTTCATCATTTTGATTTATATTGTATGTGATGTAGTACCGTAAAACTTTCCGTGTAAATATTACGAAGAAAGATTGTCTTATTATGATAAAAGTTATAAGCATCTTAAATTATTTTCTACGCGAAGGACTTAATTTAGCCGATTCACATTTACACATACAAAATTATGTCTAACAAACTTAAGATATTACTTAATATATTTTTTTGTACACACATTATCAAGTTAGTGAAATGATTTAGTGTAGGTACGTCACATGCATGCTAGTCGTCATCCTAAAATCTGTGGAATAATTGAATTCCCGACAGATTTTTTAATAAAATTATAACTTGCTGGTTGGCATTTTTGTCATATACCCACAAAATAAAAATGAAAAGTACAGTGTACACAAGTTACAAATATTCCTATAGGCAAAACAACAAACAAAGTCAATGAGATCCTGGTGTTTAAAGGAAATTATTGTCATTTTATTAAATCCAAATCTTTATACATTTATATATTTTGCAGAAGACAAATTCCAATCTCAATTTGTGCCAAACGCATCCTCCCACAAATACTTTTGGCATATACACATGAAAAAAAAAAACAATAATAAAAATCACACATCGATGATATCCCATTTAGATATCTAATCTTGTGCCTACTGCCTAATAAATGTTTTCTATCGAGGGCTATTTATTTATATATAAATGAAGGTTTGAATCTAAGATTTTAAATAAATTACTCAAATTCATTATAACTAGATCACACCTAAACAAAATGTGCCGTGTGTATTCTTTGAATCACGTAGGAAAGGACAACATATTTAAATAAATAACTTTAAGAAAGATTAATTGTAAAAATATTTTATTTTCAGTATTACTTTTTTTGTCATAGTAATTTTATTTATTTATTGTGAATGTCATAATAGTTTTTCAAAACCATAAAAGCTATTTAGTTTATGAAGTCATGACTATAATAATTTTATAATATATCAATTAATAAGGATGAATAGTCTTTTGTCACGATATTAAACTCAAATGAAGATACAAAACATTACTTTTGCAAATGATTTTTATATTATTTTATAATTTTCTTATGTGATTTTATCATAAAAATTAAATTTCAAAATTTTTGTGATGAAATTTATGCTAATGGAATTTTAATATTTATAACAAAAATAAGCAACATTGTTTTGCACATCTTACAAATGTGAAGTGATGCCTACACCCATACCCACATTCACATCCACAATGATCTTAAAAGGATGGTAAAAATATTCAAACCTAATAGGTTTTATCTAAATCGGTTAATTTTTATTTAATGGGTCAAAGTCAAATTAGATTCATTATTTAATGATTTGAATTTAAGTCTAATTATTAAATATCTAATAGATTTTAGGTCTCTTGAAGATCACATTAGACCTACTTGAATAACATATTTTATAAAAAGTTAATTATTATCACTAAGAAAAAAATATTTATAATTTTCTTTTTTAATTAAAAAAATCTACAATTATATTATTTAATTCAAAATGGATCCTTATTAAGTTTTCGAGTCAAATTTTATTAAGTCTTTAATAGGTTTACCCAAACCCGACCTATTTCCATATCTAGGTCTTGAGCCCTCTAAATTTGCCATTGAATAAAGAATAAATCAAAATCACTCTTTTATACTCGTTCTCCCCTATACCCATTCACATGTTGTGGGACTAAAGATTCTAGATTCTACGTGCATGTGAGATGATGAACACTTCCTCTTTGACAATTAAGTATGGTGGCTGGTAGGAATGACAACGGGGCGGGGCGGGGGAGGGGAATGGGGTCCCTGTCCCCGATCCCCGCCGAGAAATTTTTTCCCATCCTCGTCCTCGATCCCCGCCGAGGAATTTTGGCTCATCCCCGTCCCTGATCCCCGCGGGAAAATAAATCCTCACAGGGATCGATGGGGAATTTTTTTAAAAATTTTAAATATTTATTTTTTATTAAATAATATAAAATTAATAAAAAATATAAAATATAATCAAAATATAATAAAAAATAATAAAATAATAAAAAATAAAAAATAAGATAGATTATGAAGGAAAAAAATATAAAAAAAAAATTCGGGACAGGGAGCGGGGCAGAGAGTGTAATCTCCGACCCCGAAATCTTTTCAGGGGAAAATTTTTTCCCCGTCCCCGTTCCCCGTTCCCCGAACCTCTCCCTGAACGGGGATTTCCCGCCGGATCCCTATCCAACCGAGGTTAATTGCCATCCCTAGTGGCTGGAAACACCTACACATAGAAAGCACATGTAGTGGAGATCACCAAGGTCCCTTTGAAACTCAAGTTAGAAACCATTATAGTAATGAGGGTAAAGTGTTCAAATTTTGAAGATTGTATGCATACCTAGCTATTTATAACACCAAGGGAAAAATGGTATTTCATTCATTTGCTAACAGTATAACCTTTTTTAGTTGACAAATTGTTAGCTAGACCTCATGATAGTTATCAGGTGCCTTATGTCCTTATGCAATTGGGTAATGAATTTCATATTCATCATTTGGGCTTCTTTTGGTATCAATCAAGGTTAGATTGAACATTCCAAACTTTAGTAAACCCCAATCAAGTAAATAGTCAGTCGGTTAAGAAAACTATTTTGTCACCAATTTTGGGTTTTTATTTTATTATCTATAGTTTTATCAAGTATTTATTTATAATTTAATTAAATCCAAGCATGAGCACAATTCTTGACATCCTGACCTTTAATCATGATAACCTCGAGCCTATTGTCCAATAGCAAAATAACTTAAAGAGTTAATATCATGATCTTTGTAAAAACTAATCCGATTTGTTGAAAGCCTTCAATCATGTCCGTTCATTTAAGATCTTATTGACTTATAATTTCTGCATTCTTTTCAATGATACTAGAGCTACCTTCCAAGGTTCAAGACTTCTCCTTTTCCTCCTACAAGGCATTTGCACTAGTGCTTCCAATTCTTTCTACCTCTATACCAAAATATTAATCCACCCTTAACAACTTTGTTGTAAGAACAAATTTTCATCTTCTATTGTCTCTCGATTACCTTACTAGTATAAGGTTGTATTTTGTTTGTTATTAGTTCACTGTAATTCTTCTATTGCGCTTGTTGTTCATTGTCCATAAGACTTGTTGGAGTGCATTCAAACCAATTTAGCTTCATTAATTGCTTAAGGTACATCCTTGTTTCATCCCTCTAGATTTTATTTTGTCTTTTTTGTTTGGGAAATATTAAAGGACTTATTTATCTATTAATCATACACTAGATTTCGAGGATTCAAATGCAAAAGCATCATTGCCAAATTTTTCCTTTGGTGTCAATGAAAACTCCAAAACCAATTATCATGGGTAGCTCTTCTAAGATCATTCCATCCAATCATATAGCTACACCTAACCCTAGTCAAGATAGCCTTTTAGGCTAAGTAAATACTAAAGTCAGTAATTTTAGTGTCATCACCCCTTGAACTAAACTAGAGACCTTAGATGAACTCCAAAATAAGCACTACACAGAGATGATCATCATGACTTAATCTTCAAAGTGGCAAAGAAGATACCATTTGTAGTTATAAAAGCAATTACTTTTTTATGCTTTATGATTACATGATAAAACACACCAAAGTGTCACCCCCTTTCACCCACTTTCAACAAGAAACTCTAAAATTTATGAATGTATATTCTACTCAGTTGACTTTGATGCTTAGGCACTCATGGAACTATTTAAAACCATGTATAGGGCAAAAAATCTTAGGACATTTGTTGTTGTTTCCTTTTATTTCTTTAGTTACTCAGCAAAAGGGTCTAATACTTAGATTTACTTTACACAAGAACCTATCGGGTCCTTTTTGCAAACCCTCACTCTAGCACTTTTTAAATGAGTCATTTTTTAAAATGCCAACAAAATATGACTTTCCTAGTAATTGAATTTAGGGGAGCCATTAGTTGTAGTTTGGTTAAAACCCAAGGTTGCTCCAAAAAAATGGAGAAGGACAAATATTTGAAGACGTAATAACAAATTATTAAGATGCTAGAAGATATCAACCCTTTGGATTTGAAGGTTATATTAAGTGTGTCTTTGATTCCTTGACTAATAGTTTTTCTAATCTTATTTAACATTGTTGCATCCAATTTGTGTCTGATTCTGGCTTCTTCATCTTATGTAGATTGCCATTACGAAAAGTAAATATGTCAAACTTGGAGAAGTTTTGTTTCTTAGCTACTAAAAGGATTGCTTAGTCCATCCAACCAACAACCAAATAATTGAAATAGTCATTGTCTACACTATGGTCCATATCAATTGAATAATTATCACCCAAATCACCTAAACCTTAACCTTCCAAACAACCATCATTTGAATGATCGGCATGAAACATGGAAAAGAATACTTCAGAAACCATTCATGACAACTTATCTTAACAAAAGCGATCATGGTTGGAATCCAAAATTCTGAGTGTAGTTCCCCTTCAAAATTAAAAAAACAAAAAATAATAATTGAAATGAAGAGAAAATAAAAAGTCAAGACTGCTTTTATTGCCACCATAAAGAAAGTAGCAATTGAGCCAATAAAGACCGATCATGTCCTAACTTAAAAAGTATTAAAGGGCTACTCATTGCCAAAAATAACCACAGAGAAAATTCTTCCATCCAACCTACCAGAAAACTAATACATGAAAAAAAAAAAAACTAGTCTCACTATTTTATATAGGAGTAGACTATACTCCCTTAGCCCATAGTCAAATATACTTCAAAAAAAGATAAATACAAGCATGAAGCTACTACTTCAGACATAATCAATTTTGAGAATGCACTAGCCAGCCAATAGTTGCACTAGACTACTGCCATGGTAGCCTTGGAAAATCAAGTCCAAAAGCTATCAAGATTTTATGATGAATACAAGAATCATGACCTTTCATCAATGACCACTTGGCATTGGATTTGGAAAATGCTCAAAAGAGCCTAATAGAATGTTCATAAGAGTGGACTAAGAAAAAGAAACAACTCCAAGCACAAAACAACTAATTAGTCGAGTTATCTAAACAAATTAAAATATTAAAAAAATAACTAATTACCAAAATAAAAGAAATGTTTGAGAAGAATAAATGACTTATTGAATACTATAATAAAGAAATTGAAGCTACCAAACTTGAGGCTGAAAATCTCCCAAAAAAAGCCATATGTTTGCAAGTTACCTTTAGAGGGTGCCAAGATCAAATGTAAATTATTAGAAAAAGACTCAAGAGTTAGAGATCTTTTGGATAAAGTCAAAGAGTTAGAGAAAAAGACTTAAAGAGTATAAAGAGCTTGAAGCCAGTACCAATGATGCATTTATTAATGGTTTTAACCTCCCCCTTGATGTAGTTTGTCTCTTCACTCAAGATTTTAACTTTTCAAAGATTGATATGAATAAAGATGCATCCAAGATTGCACTGATGATGCATTTATTGATGGTTTCAACCTTGCCCTTGATAAATTTTTTCTTTTCACTCGAGATTTTGGCTTGTCAAAGATTGATATGAATAAAGATGCTTCCAAGACTATAGAAGAATGTAGTATCAACTATGTAGCTAGGCTTCAGCCAAATTTATCAAAAATCAAGTGGTAAATATTGTGGAAAATATCAAAAAAATTCCTAGGGATAAAGCTCCAACTAAAGTGGGTTAAGAAGTTTTTACTGACCAAGATGGTGGATAGATAGAAAAAATAGTCGAGTTTTCCTCATAATTAACATCCTATTGAGGTTCCTTATTCCAACCATTCATTTTACTTTGTTAACTTGGCATTTGTACAAATTTTAAATTATTTATATATTTTTAACATAAATTTTGTTTTCTTTAGTGTGTGTTTTTATTTTTCATATTCAATTTTGGACTTCTATTGTCTTTTAAACTTGATAAATAATCATAAATCTCAATCTATGTGGACAATTTATTCATTTGATAGAGGATCAAAAATTCATTCAGACTTTTTGTATGCTTAGGCATTCTAAATCTTTGTTGTCAACACTATCTTTAGCATCTTATACTCTAACAGTTGTTAATGTTCTAGGCATCTTGTGCCACTAACTTTGAGCCATTTTTGCTTGAAGACAAATTGTGCCTAAATGATTATTTTAATTTGACCTATTATGCTCATAAGCATCTTGTGCCCTAATGATCATTTTAATTTGAGCTATTTATGCTTATAGGCATCTTGTGCCTTAATGATCATTTTAGTTTGTGCTATTAAGATCATAGACATCTTGTGCCTTGGTAATCACTTTAATTACCATTATTTAGGCTCATAATCACCTATTCCTTATGATCATTTCAATCATTGGATCTTAAACTAGTGTTTACACATCATTATTCTTCCGCAATCAAGATAACAAAGACTTATTCTATTGAAGATAATAATTTAAGAACAATTAAATCCACATTATTCATCATTCTTGGGGGAGGATGTCAAAAAGTCAACACAAAATTGATCATATTATATAATCATAAGGTGCAAATTACAACCACAATCTTATAGTATTTGTACTAAGTATTCAGTCATTCAATCATTATTCTTTCTCTTTTAGTTTTTCACTTTCTTTCTTAAACTTTCCAATTGATTTCTTATTATTCACAGGCTTTTGTTCTAACTTAAATTGCATGCCAACTTTGGATGTTTGTCTGCCTTCCAGGCTACTCATGTAACACCTTTGAGCTATGAGTTAATTAGCACTAACCTACCCAATACCATTTGTAATGAGAAACTTCATTAGTAGATAGGATGTTAACACTATTGCCCAAGCCTGATTTAATGACATTTGTCTAAGTATAACATTATAGGCTATAATTCTATACTTAGACACTTGCTTTATTAATCCTAGGATCAACACATGTTTCCTTAAAGAAACCAACTAGATTTCCCTAATAATTGTTCAGCTTTCAACTGATACATGAAGTGCCCTTACTATGTGAACATATAAAATATCCTCAAGCTACCTTAGTTGATCAAAATTCTTTTTACAACATAATTGTGAATGGTTATGGTTATCACCATTAGATCATCATGACTTTGATTAAAATGCAAAATATAATGTACCTTAATGAATAATATGATAGGTTCAAGTCTTCTTTTACTACCATTATCGATCATAAATTCCTTTTCCAAGCATTTCACAAGATTCCTCTTTCTATACATTCTCCAACAATGGTCTCTACCACCTCCATAACTTCTGGTTTTCCTTCTGGCTCTTTATGCTTTTCATCTCATTGTTCTTTGGGGGAGTGTGATTGTGTAATATTCCCCTAGGGTTAACCCAACTGGATTCAAACACAAGTCCAGAAGGGTAGCCAATTGACGAAGGCCATGATCCCCAAGGATGGACCGGCTGGTCAACTAAGGCCTCGTTTGGTTGGAAGGTTTTAGGACCCGATAACGGAATCAAAAAACTGATTCCATCATATATTGTTTGGTTCACCAGTGAAGGAATCTGATTCCCTTACTTTACCTTAACCTATTACCTCTATTTGAAACCCTTACCCCTCCTAGACATTCTGATTCCCTTACTCGGCTGAAACAGAGAAACCCCTTCTCTTTCTCGCAGAGCTGCTGTTCTTCTTCGGAAGGCCTTCCACACTGCTGCTCAAGTTGTTGGACGTCACTATAGTCAGGAGGCTTGGACTGGAGGGTGCATCTATCGTCATTTCTTCTCGTAGACAGGTTCATTATTGCCTTTCAATATTTTGCATTTTCCAGCTTTGTTTGGATATGCATCAATGAAAAGAGAGACTGCAAAAGAAGATTTTTTTTTTGTTAAATTTTCCTTCTCTCTCTCATCCTCTTCTCCTTTAATCTCAGCCATTATTTCTTCTCTCTCTGGTGAGTGAATGAAATATCATATTTTTTTCATTCTCCACCATTTATTGTTTTATTTTGCATTCATTTTCCAGAAGCGTTTAAATTTTGTTTTACAACCAAACATGCCTCTTTTTGCATGAACCAGGTTTTCATATGAATTAGGATTTTGGGTTTTTTAGTTTTTTGTTCAGGTCATTTTTGTGGAATTTAATAGTTGGGAACGATTTTTAGAAATTGTAAACCATGATGACTCTATTCTTGAGAAATTTCCCCTGTTTTATGATGATTTTGGAGGTATAAACATATTTTCCTATTCAATTTGAGGCTAAAAAATCTACATTGTTCTCCAATGTTCCATTGTATATTTTATAATTTCATATCAATCTCAAAGTTTAGTTAAATGGGTCATGATTAATCTCAGAGGTTGACACACTATGAAAAGAGGATTTGCCTTTTTTTTTTCATATGAACTATGTTTAAGGATCACGATAATGGCTTTGTGGCCATTAATCTATGTCCCCTTTCCTGGGCTTCCATTTGTTTGTGGGTGCTGAAATTTAGTAAGTTGAAGAGAAAATTTCTAATGCTTTTGTATGTTTTGTTTGTTTTAAAGTTCACTATCATCGAAAGAGAATTAGACCACAATTATTTTTTATTCAATCCCTTCCACTTGTTTGTGAATTATCCACTCAGAAACTTATCGAAGGCTTGTCTAAATTCATAGACCTTCTAACTATTTTGGTGCTAATCTGAGTCAATAAGAGCATTCTTTATTTGAAGAAGCCATCAGATCTGTAGATTGATAACTAGCATGAATTTGCTTATAAATTTGGACTGGTTCAACTTTTTATGGAACTTAATGTTCACTTCTTTTGGTGTATTTATTTAAGGTTTTCTGATTCAAAATGGAGTTTGATGATTGATTCAGACAAGCTCAGAAGCCAAAATATGATTGCCTTCTCTTTGGTAAATCATTAAATTAGAACATTTTTTGAGTACCAATCTGAAACTTCATCTGATTATGATTAATTATATGAATAAAAATGAATTTATTTTTGCAGATTTGGATGATACTTTGTATCCCCTTAGTTCTGGTATTACAAAAGCATGCCTTCAGAATATTAAAGGTAAGTAAGAGTTTTTACCATGCTTGTATGGCCATAATGTTCCTCTAGTATTAAAAGGCCAAATACTCTATCAACAGAACAGGAACTGTTGGCAACTTTAGTATTTGTAATGATGCCACTATAGCTATTGTTTATTTATTTATTTACTTATTTTTTGGTATTAACATGAATGATACCATTCGTGCAGATTATGTGGTTGAGAAGCTTGGCATAGAGCAAAGCAAAATCCCTAATTTGTGCAACCTTCTATACAAGAATTATGGAACAACTATGGCTGGACTTAGGGTAAGCTTTCCTAACTTTTTTTTTTTTGCTTAATAATTTTTCCTTCCTCAAAATGGATGTTAGTAGTCAATTTCAACATTTTACTGATGACTCATTTGTTTGTTGTTCTCAACTCAAGTAATTGGGTATGACTTTGATTATGATGAATATCACAGGTAAATCTTTTCTAAATTTTTTAACCACTGGTTTTTTGTAATGTTGATATACATTTCAAAAGGGTGATATTGATGTTTGAACTTTCTTTCTTACAGCTTTGTTCATGGGAGATTACCTTATGAAAACATAAAGCTAGACCCAGTTCTGAGGAATCTTCTGCTAAGCCTGCCTTACAGGAAACTTGTATGTATATAGCCAAAAATGAAAGCAATAGAACAAGGTCAATTATATTGATCATAATCTGATTATACCCCTTTTTCTTTATCAATAGATCTTCACAAATGCAGACAAGGTTCATACAGTTAAAACACTTAGTAGGCTTGGATTAGAAGATTGCTTTAAAGGGATTATCTGCTTTGAGATTTCCCATGTGCCATTGCAGAGAGAGGAACTTGAAGGGAAACACTGCTTAATAGGCTTGGTACAACTGAAGACATGGCATCTACAACAACATTTTTAGCATCTGATGATGCTTCTTATATAACAAGAGAAACTCTAGTGGTTGCTGGAGGGATGCCCTCCATACTCTAGTTCTATTTTAAGTTCTAATGTGCTTCTGGGGTGAGGGTGTATGTATGGATTCTATGCACTACAGTGGTAAAATAATGTGCTTCTTGGTGACAAAATACTATCATTTCTAAGCCATTTGTAAAATAATTTGTGTATTAACAGAGGTTTTGATTTTTACAACTTTTAATAGTCTTTATATTTTATCATAATTAATATTCTATTCAAAATTTAAGTTATTAATATAATAAATAGTATTATTTTATTTC
>JANHAO010029017.1:0-10465 GCA_026873985.1 Saraca asoca
ATTAAACTTTTTTCAATTTCTATATGGATACCAAGCACCTAGGACTCATAAAGCATTTCAAGCTAATCACAAATTGGGCCCCCCCCCCCCAAACCAAAAAAAAAAAAAAATAGCTAGTTGAAAAAATGGCTTTGTCCAGTTCTATGATGAAGAATATGTTGAGAGCTCAGTATAGACAAGGGAAGTTCTTATTATAAATGTGAGAGTTCTGATATAATTTATTTTTTTTTATAGAAAAAAAAATATTAAGAGAAAGGAAAAGAGTACATGAAGGGGAAAAAAAATAAAAGAGACAAAACAAAACATAAAAACAGAACCATCCAATTAAATTTCTAAAGCAGATTATCAATCCCTTTACAAACAAGTCAAACTAATCCTTTGGGAAATTCCACGGGCTTTACACTTCTATGTATGTTGCATTTGCTCAATGTGGAGCTTTACATATGATTTGACCCAGTCACCCAAGTTATTCCCCTTTTAGGTTCTGATTTTATAACACAATAAATTTTACATGTGATACGTACAAAATTCTATACAGATGAATCACATAATACAGCAAATATAGCAGATAAGTAATAAACTGAAGCCAGAGAATCAATGTTTCAAATGGATCAAACCCAGTTTCAAGGCTTCTGAACAGAAAAGATTATAAAAGATTGTTGAATTTTGCTCGAGTAATTGGTAAGGCCACACGAATCGCAAAGGTCTTTGATCTCTTCCTCTGTCAAGTAGCTATAGCCCTGTAGAGCCCTCTGCAATAACAACACAAAAGATCTTAAAATCATAGAAATTAATAAAATGGTAGGATGCAGATCAATCATCAATTTGACACTAAAGATAACCATGCATTCTCTCCAAACATTATCTCATTAAAAACTAAAAAGAAAAGAAAAACAGGTCTATATATTTAAGCCTATTCACCGCATCATGCAAAACGGGAATATTTTAGACTGCAATGAAAAAGGTGGACTGAAGACTAAAGATAATTAGGATCAGAGTTTACCTCTCTTAGAGGGCGTACTATCCAGGGAGTTGATGAAGTGTAACGCAGAAAAGTGGATCCAACAAAAGTTCCACCGCTTCTTAGTATCCGAGTGATTTCAGCAAACTTGAAGAAGTTCAATAAGATAGTGTCATCATTTAAACGATTAGCCAAGACAACATACATTCAAATTCTATGACAAAGACATAGAGAAAGAATATGCAAATTGCATGAATGAAAAAATAATTCAATAAAAAAGAGGTGGAACCAATGGCTCAATCCTTATTAAGACATCAGGATTCAGGCCAATAAGGAAAAAAAAAAAAAAAAGATTGGTTGTTAAAGAGTGAAAACGGCATTCAGAAAACCTATGGTGCTTTTGATACCTTTCTCCCTGGGTTAATAGGATAACTCCACACGTAAAGTTCTTGATCAAATGTTTTATTAACATTACACTCTTGGCACAGATTATGTCAAGACTAACATTGGCTGTCCTCACATGTTACACCAGCCAACTAAAATGCAGAATTAAGCATATATTAAACCATTGTCATCCTTGGTCACTAACATTAAGGAAGTTAACATTCTGTTCAGCCAACAATTATTACTTCAGATAGTCAAATAAATTTCTAATTTGCTGTCATGAAAATACTAATATTTTAGATTCAATCTCACAATGGAACTTTACAAAATGGTTTGTTCATCAAAATGAGGGAAGAAATGGTTATTGTCAATCTACAACCCAAAGTATTCAGTTTTTACTACTGAACCAAGCAAGCATATAATTTTATATGAAATGAAGAATTTAGTCCAAAAAGGCACAATTTTACAAGGTTATAACTTATAACAGGAATCACCTAAGTCCAACATCCGAACACAGTCAATAGCAAACTTCTAATATTGATCACACAGAGAAACAAAACGTACGGCATTGGAGGCAGATGGCCAGCAATGCAAGGCTGCACCAGCATGAACAGCATCGACTGAACCAGATGAGAAGGGAAGCCTTGAAACATCTGCCCTTACCAGAGCAAGATTACTGCAAGTATAAATGAAACGTGATTTAGTACAGCAATGTCTCCTCACACATATATGAAGAGAACAAAAAGATAAACATTGAATTCAAGCATGAAGTTCAGAATCAAGAAAAGGAAGCGTAAAACCATACGACGTTAAAATAGTGTCATCTTTCTTAATGAAATCATAACACTGGCGAAGCATATTTTCAGAAAAATCTAGTGCGACAACTGCAGAATAGGCTCCGGATTTGGCGAATTTTCGGGAAAATAATCCACTACCGCAACTAATATCAACAAGAAGTCCACCTTTGGCAGATTCAAAGTACTGTTGAGCCATTTTAAACTGCATTAAAAAGGAAATGCAATGAGCTTAAAATTCACTGTGCTAATATCCTGGAATTGATAATGGGCAATGTTGAGCAAGATCCTATTTTCCAGAAAACAGAGAATTCTGTAAAGAAAACAAGGATACAAGTTCTGAGATAACTTCCATTCTGAGGTAACCCAAGAAAATAACACATTATCTAAGGAAATAAAAGTAGCTGCAACTGCTAGAGAATATTGTTTAGATAACTTCCATGAATATTTCGTGTATTGGCACATCATGACTGTGGCACAGGCATGGACAACATACCTCCTCATCAGGACCGGGAAATCCACTTCGGCTGAAATTCTGACGCCAACCTCTTTCATACAAGTATGAAACAAGTGGACTCCTAATAATGATTCAGACAAAAAGGACAATATAATCACTTTTCTAGATGACTATATGTTAATACAAGAATTCATAAGTCATGTGTTGACCCCTCAAGTAAAGAAATATTTATCAAAATTTATCTACGAAATGATATTGCAAATAAACAGAAATATATCTATAATAGGATTTTGTACATATGCAAGGGTGGATCAAGCAAAGGTCTCTGATGTGATAGTTTATGCTCATCAAGTATACGTCTAACATGAATCTACTATTTTCTAATTCATGGTGTTAAAAAGTTTGACAATCTTATGCGATAAAACTAAAGTTAGAGAAACACTCTATATCATACCTGAAAAGCTCAGTTCCAGTTGGTTGGACTTCGGTATAATCCTTTAACCCAGCAGTAACAGTCAAATCCAAAAACATATCTTTGCTGGAGTATGATTTATTGCATCTTTTACACTTGAAACCAGATCTATAGATTGCTGACCTGAAGTATTGCACTCATCATGTGAATTTCTGTCAGGCTGAATTTTCAGATAAAAACAAAACAATGTACGCATAAGTCCACAGGTATAGTTTATCCAACTTACAAGTTGATACCAGAAGGACCTTTTCTTATCAAAGGTTCATAACATATCGGGCAAGCAAAGAGGTCCCCTTCTGTTTCTTGATCTTGCTGTGTGCTTAAACCCTGGAGAAAAAATTAATTGTAATTTGATATACAGTTACAATTAAGAAGACAGATATTTGATGATGCATGAACAATATATGACTTTCATGCATTACTAAAATTTGCAGTTAGCAAACATTACATAACTACGTTAGTTATTAGACAATACATCAAAATAAAACTTCCACACTTCTTCCTCTCTACATATATCTTTTCCAAAAGGTACATAATAATGGACTTGTCCAAATATGATAAATGGTCCTATGTTTGTGTAATATCCAACAAGGTAAGCCAGTTACTGAACAAGGTCAACCAAAGATTATGATGCAGAATGGGAAAAGAAGTTGAGTAACACACTTGGCTGTCTCAGAGACAATCAGACCAGTACTATATTACATCAAAGAAGTTGTCCGTTTCCCACAAAAGCCATTAAACTTCAATGCCCTAACATTTCTTAATGCTAGCAACCAGGTAATCAATATACCTGCTAATCCTAAAAATGAGAAACAGGATCTTGTCAGCCATACACTCCATGAAATTATGAATTAATAGCAAAACTAACAAGTAATTAAGAAGTCATACTATCTTTCTACCACAACCACATTTCCGCCAACCCTACCCCTCTCTAACCAAAGGAGAAAAAAAAATCTAGAATATGATGTTCTTTTCTGTTCTTCTGGAATTTTCAAAAAGCTGTCAACAATTCATATATATGTTTAAGTATATGTGCATCCATGAAAGAAGCTCCTGAAGCAGCAACTAACCTTCATGATTTTCATTTTTTATATTCCATCACTATCACTGATAGGCACATATAAGACTATTAGTAGTGACACCTCTAGACCTAAGTAAAATCAATTGAACAGAAGGCAATTCAACTGTAATCATAAGCTTGATTGCAGTATAAGACGATGATGAATATCATTATGCCTAGTAGTAATAATTTGATCAATGAGCAGAGCTTCCTTTTTGATCAAACTATCGCCGTCGACTTAAAAAATTCGACAAAATAAGCAGATTATGACAGAAATACTAGACATAACATAATTTAAAATTACAAATGAAAATAGAGAGGAATATACCGGCTCCATTACAACAGCACGAATTGCGGACGATGGACGGAAGTGAAGAGTAGAAAAGTGGAACCAAGGACGATTGTGGAATTTAGAAGAAAGGTATGGGGATTTTGGGAGTCGAATTTGATGCAGAGGGTGAAGGGAGGCCAAAGAAGCCATGGCCATGATTCAAAGTTCTTTGGGAGCTGCGGGTATCCGACCGCCTTCACTCTTCTCACTCTGGCTCTGCCGCCAAACGCTACTGTCTGGTAGTTAATTGTGCGGATTCTGATTGATTGAGAAAGAGACGCGTGTGTGCATTAACTAAGATCATATATAACGAACTGCAAATATTCTGAGAGAAAAAAGTGTTAAAAGTCTAGGAAAAATGAAATACAATATGCAGATGGATTTATTATATTTTTCAGCTATCAAATTAAAGTTAATGAAATTCAGTAATTACATCTATAATTTTCAGATTTATGCTTCCTATTTGAGCAACAAAATATATAACAATAAAATAATTAATTATATATAATTTATTTTATATTTAATATATCCTTTAATATTTAATTATAAATAATCTTTTTATTTGAATGATGTATAAAAATTTATTTTTTAATATTAAAATTTTAAAAATGACAATAAAGGAAGAGAGAAAAAAAATATTTTACTATTATTATTATAGTAAAGATAACGATAACAAAAGAAAATTTTTTTTAGGATAATGTGAATACAGATATGAATATTTTTCTTTTCATAATTTTGATTAAAAATATTACTCAAAATGATTTTTTGCTTAATCGGAATCATTGTCTATAATTAATTATTAAAAGATTCTAATAGTTATATTAAATATTTCTAAAAAATGTTATAATAACTGTTTAACTTATAATTGATTATTGAGGATTCTAATTGCTATGCTAAGCAAGCATTAAATATGCATTTTATAATTTTTATGAATTTTTTATAGTAATTTAACATTTTCATCTTTGAAAAATACCAACCTTCTCAATTTCATTCTTTAAGGATAAACTTTTTCAATTTCATCATTTGATATTTTAATTTGAATCGATTGAATCATACTATTAAGTGTCTGTTAAATTAGTAACAGAAAAAGCTGACATGGATTAATAAAGTTGCCACTTGTATGTTAAAATATAACATGAAAAACTAAATTAATTAAAATTTTCTTAATTTAAATAAAATAACCCTAGTCCCTAGATCTATTAAAAAAATAAACTCAAGATCTTACGAACTCTTTTTTTTTCTTTTTCAGCCAACAAAATATAACACATGAATATTGACATTAAAAAAAATCATAAAAATATATCTCTTCAATTACAAAAACATAGCCAACAAAATAAAATGCATGAACATTGACAAGAAACAAGGGCTTTGTTTCTTCAAAAGAATTAATTCATTGGTAACTTGTATATAACATCATTAGATGTTAAAGTCAGTTTTTAACATGCTTAATGGAGTCAGAATAACATGAGTCCACCATCAAACTAAAAAAATGAAACTATTGGAGAGAATCTTTAAAGACTTAGATCACAAAAAAAATTGAAGGGTGTAATACCTTAGATGAAAGGAAATAAGAAAATAAATAAGACGAAAAATCTGGTTGACTAAAATGAAGTTTTAGAAAATTTTGTTGTAGCCATATCATAAATTTTCTTTTTCCAGTGGACTATATTGAATGTGTTGAAAAATCATTGGGGTTAAATTATAATTTTTCCCATTTCATTTTGTTAACCCATACACTAACCAATCCTTGATATTTTCTTCTTCTCCAAAAATTTCCCTTGTTCCCGAACCTTCTCTGCTGTGTCGGCTAACCTCCATTTTTCTTCCTATTTTCTCTATCGTCTGGTTTCATCTTCTTGTCTTTCCAATCCACCTTTCTCTTCAGATTGATCCTTTGAGTTGAGCTCCTTATCTGCTGAATCAAAGCTACTGTTGGGTTTCCCTTGCTCTAGCTCTGCTTCCGGCATCTTTCTCTAGTTTCTGGCAGCTTGAAATTGCTAGATTCTAGTCATGACAGCCAACGTGGCTTTTCGTCAAGTTGATGTGTCAAACTTTTGAATAGTTACTTGTATTTTTGCCAGCCATCGCTGTGGTATGTAACCCCAATCAGAACCATTGTTCAGGTCCTCCTAGCCACCAATCTAGGTGAAGCAGACTAGCAGTGTTAATCAGTGGTAGAGATCCATAGTGGAGCTTTAATGCTAGAACCAACAACTTCATTTTCATTGTGATCAATTGTACCCTGCTGCTAAAGGCCACCTTATGAATCAGAATCTTGGTGCAGTTCACTGCTGTAGTTGAGGTTGGCAAGCTTTCTCAAAGATCTTCTAATGTACAAGTAGTTTGGACTTTAGCAGCACAGGTTTGGGCTAGCCACTTTGTTTTGCTAGGAGTTGTTGTACACCAGCTACTATTGTTCTAGTTGGATCGAAGCTGCCCTATTTCTAGTGGAGTTGCAGTAGTGTGACTGGGTTATTCAAAGTTAGTGGTAGCTGTTGGTAGTGATGTTCTTCTGCATAACACTCTATGTTTGTACTGGTTGGCGATTGTGTTGTTGGCATTTGATGTCTTCTTTGTCATATTCTGTGTTGTGTTAACATGTTTGATTGGCATTGTCCCCTCTTGTTCTACTAACTTCACAATCATCACTACACTGTGCAAGCCAAGCTATTGTTGCATTGCATTGTGTGAGTCGAGTTGCTATTTTATTGCCCTGCATGGGCCGAGCATTCTAGCTGAGTCCACCCGAGGCAAATTGGGTTGTTTGGAAACAATTTTTTGCAACCCATAAATCACTCTTCAAAGGATTTCATACTTAGGCTTAGATTGGGGTGTGCTAGATTGGCTTTTAGAAGACCTTAAACTTTAAAGAAGAGGATCACAGTGAGTAGATCACTTACTCTTATTTGTTATATGGAATTTTAAGTTCAAAGTTATTTTAGAGAAAATTTTGTCTTGCCACGACCTAATAAATTAAATTATAATAATTTTGTTTACTTTGTATACTCCAAGAATTTCTCATCAACTAGAACTTGGAGTTGTTGAAATTTTGAGGCAAGAGGAGAACTTCATAATTGGAATTAGTGACCAAATGCCTTCTTTGACCCTTATGAGATAAGTAGATAATCCTACTCTTTTAATAAATCCCATTTGCAATACAAAATAATTTTGTGATACAAATTACTATGATTTTTGAATAATAGGATTATGACGTTAACTTGTTTCAAAGTTTAACTATATGTTATATATATATATGAAAATGATTTACCGTGATGAAATTATACATTTTATTTGATTTATGTTATCAGAACTAGTGATTTTATTTTACCATATGATGTATAAATATAGAAATCATTTAACGTATTTATGTTTTTTATAATGATTATTGTTTACAAGAGTAATGATTTCATATTATTGTGATATGAAAATTTTAACATTTTTGAAGCTTATGCTATCAGGAATGTTTAACGATATGTTTGGATTATTGATATTATGATATGAATGGAATATCTCTTATTTATGAAAAGACCTGGTAGCATAATGTTATCACAAATGATTAATTATTTTGGAATCTTGGATCCATTGGAACTTTCTTGGAAATCCTCAGGTGTACTTGTGAATAGAATATTTGTTACAGAAATAAGAGGGAGAATATTTGAATATTTGAACATATGAATATATGAATATTTGATTGGTGTATTTGGATGGACTATGGTGATATTTGTTAGGTATGGTTACCTTCAGAAATTGTCCTCTAGATTCCAATTGAAATGAAAGAGCAATTATTTAGTATTTTGCTACTTGAGTATTGATAAATTTTAGAAAGTCATATTGAATTTCTCCTATGTTTATGCCATGATAAATATTTTTCATAGTGTTACACTTTGTTGCACATTTTATTTTTGTTGAATATCATATTTTAATTACTTGATTTTCCTGATGGATGAAAGTTTCCAAATCTATTTTGAGATTATGACTTTCAAATGGATAAGCTTAATTGTATGACTATATAAATAATTTATCCTTTAGATTCGAATTTGAATTATAAACTAAGTTTTGGTTTTCTAGGGAATTATTTGCTTACTAAGTTTTTATAAAACTTACTTCATTTCTCTTTATATTTTTTAGAGTCCAAGGATACCGCTACTATCTTACTTCATCACACTAGTTCAAGATCTGCTCATTGATTGAGTAGATCACCTTTTGCAGAGCTTGAAGGTATATTGATGGTGAAAGCCTTAGTAGTTAGTAGAATAGTTGTTTGCATGTGTTTTGATTGGTGAATACCCAATAGGATGTAATTTTGTGTTATCTAGGCCATTGTGATTTTATATTATTGTACAAGATGTGTTGGGTGTGTAGCTTTTGTTTATTGCATAGGTCTTATGCCTGGGTGTCAAAAAAATAAAGAAAACTTTACTAGATTTTTGATAGAATTTAAAATGTAAATATTTGTTTGTGCATCAATGAAAGTTTAGTCTATGGTATGTTAAAGTAATTAGCAAAGATTTTGCGTTGTTAGGGTTGAAAGAGATTTTCTAATGATGACCTTCAACGTCGATTGCATTCTGTGGATTGGGGTGTGATAGAGGATTTTTTTCTCTTCAATATAGGAGAAGAAAGTCAATTAAGAAGATGTCTGAGATCAGGTTACTTTGCCGAGAGAGAAAAGTGTTGTCGTTTAATATCTCTTTCAACATTTTTTATATGTCAATGAGTTTTTATTTTTAAAGTCCACATATTATTTCCATGTTATATTTTACCAATTTTATTAAATTATGTCAATTTTTTCATTGCTAATTTAACAGATAATTGATAATATAAATAAATTTATTCGAATTAAAATATTAAATAATGATATTGAGAAAGTTTATTTTTAAACGAGATGAAATTGAGAAAATTAATATCTTTCATGGATAAAAATATTAAATTATTTTTTTCATATATTTTAAAACTTTTTGACAAAAAGTTGAAATATTTTATAGAAAATAAAAATTTATAAAATATAGTTAGTAATTTTTTCATTAAGTTAACATTTTTTTTTTGCATATTTCTTACATGGAAAAAAAATTACTTTATTCTCATAGACGACTATTACTAATAATGACAGCATGATTCAAATCTAAACTATCATTCAACAAGAGAGATCACTTTAATATTATACAAAAGAGAATAAAAGAAAATCTGCAATAACTCTAAGAATTCCCACTGAAATATGGGTCCTCATTTACTGATAAGACCAGCATAATCAGTGGGTCCATAAGGTTCAAACAGCTCTGCAAAAGGTCCCTTCTTTCTTTTGGGGTTGCATCCCATGTCTTTGCATAATTGATCATTATACCATATATTACAACTAGCAATACATGACTTCCAGTAGTATCTTCCTCCATATTGCTTCATATTATCTTCCCACATTTTGATGTCCTTTTCCATCTCTCTTATGCTTGGCAATTCAATGTTTCCATCCAGGAATTCTGCCAGCCACTGGCATCTCATTTCAGCAGCGAACAAGTTTGAGAGTCCCTCAGCATACCCTATTACTGCGACTCCTGGAATCCTAGGATTAATCACCTGCCTGCAATGGAAGACGGAAAGAAGAAAAAAAGGAGATTTATGAGGATTTGAACCCAAAACATCCACTATACGGTAAAAATTTATGTCTTAAGGCTAGGACTGATTAACACAAATTATCTGTTGAATAATTTTACATTGAATTTTTATCAGAAACATATTTGCAGCACTTAATATAATATACAAATTATCTATCCCTGTATACCTTGTGGAATCTCAATAGATGTCTCGTTGAAATAATTTAAATCAGTTTATAACATATTTGCGTTGATTAACTGTTTACTTTAACATTAATGTTAACTAATAACACAGGAAATAGGGGGACTACTGACCTGTACAGGTGAACTATAGAGGTTGCTGATCTATTTATGTACTTTTGGAAGATTGGAGATTTGAATAAGGTTTTGAGTTTTTGGTCACCTTTGTATCCAGTAG
>JANHAO010029018.1:0-10466 GCA_026873985.1 Saraca asoca
CTTTCTGCTTAGAAAGTGTGAATGTAGTATATAATGCATGATGAGTTGGTATGTAAGCGTTTTACTAGTAAAGTAATTTATTTCAGGGGCATAAGCCAAGCAAGAGTCACGACTTCCTTTCTTGTATTTTTGTTGTTGCCGCAGGTAACTGCCTCCTAAATGTTTTGAGCTCAGCAAGACCCCTCTTATATCATCAAATGTCAATACCTTCTTCTAATTCATAGAGATTTGTAGAGATTACGCTCTATTTTTTTTTTTTTTATCTATTTCTAGCAATTCTGTTTACTACACGTGTCATAATGTCTAGGATTGTGCAAAAAACCTAGTCACACATGCGCCATAAGTTTGTGGAGATTACGCTCTATCGTTTTATATCATCAAATGCCCTTTTGGGCACGACCAGAGCCAAGAGCGTATACTCCTTGAAGACACAGTTAGTAAGGCACGCAATGTTGAATTCCCCTCTAGACCTACTATTTCCAATTAGGCGAAGGTTAGTTGCACCATGTTTTTGATAAATGCTGCGTAGGTCTAAAAATTCTTTTGTCAATGACTCAATATTTTTGTTTATTTCTTTTATTCTCTCATACACTGGTAGGCATGCAACCAAGCAATCTTTAGTTCTAATCCTAATAGAGCATGGGATGATAGTTCTTTCCATGTCGAAAATATCCAATTTTCATTTTCAAATTAAATCCCTAGCAAATGTAGGATAACTATTTTCCAATTAAGGCCCAAAAATACATTTATGGAGAATGGAAAATCATGCTCAACTGCTCACCATTTTCCCCAACTAATCATGTTTCTAAGGAACACAGGAGTTATATTTCTTGCATTCTGGTTTAGCTCTTAGATTCTGAAATCTGACACTGAAGTCCACTGTTACATCTTGTTAGGATTTTATTCAGCAGTGTCTAACATATAATCAGGCTGACAGACCAAATGTGTTAACTAGTGCTCAAGGTCCATATCTCACTTACTGAAAGAAGTAATGATGTTTATAGACGCTGCAAAGTTGCGTACTGTTAAAGAGTAGGATTTAATGATACCTATTGAGTCATCCTTCAATAGAAGTTACTAGTTTATCTGTCATGTTTTTATACAGGCCCTAAGGGTGTTGTAATCTTGATTAAGGTGGCGGAGAGGATGTTTCCCCACTCTGAAGGGAAGTTTAGTGGTTTTCATAGTTTTACCTCTAAATTTGGTATATAAGAGGAAAAGCCAATTAGGTTTTGCTTGACCTTGATAAGGTCAGGATGTACAGTCCTCAAAGGTGAGAAAGCTCTTGTAATCTTTTGATTACCCGAAAATTTATCAATGTTTTTGGTAGCCATTTTTTTTCCTTTTCCGTCTTAACCTATTTTGGATACTTTATTAACTTAAAGGATAATTACTATTATGCTTATGTTGTTTTTTTTTTTTTTGGTTACATAACTGATAACCCAAAAGAAAACAGGAAACAAATAAGAGAAAACAATAGAAATTTAGAAGGGGTAGATGGACCAAGACCCCGGGGTAAAGGGAGAAAAGCAAGTGAACTATTGGAAAAATTGTTAGAAAGGCTGAAGCTGAAGCTGGTTAGCTAAGACTACAATGCGATGATTTGATGATGTGCAGGATGTGAAACCGTAGACTTCTGAGCTCAACATTGGAAGAAACTGTCTATGACATTAACTTCTCCAAGGCCTTATAGCTTGTCAGAAGCAATAGAGTGGGAATTTTGGATGTTTGGAAATTGTAACATCAGCCTTAGACCATCGAACAGTAATAGGTGATACTATGTCTACACTAAGGTTTGTGAAGGCCACCCAGAACTAGTTTGTCATTGTGGCTAATGAGGCATTTACAGGGCATCACCTCAGTGTCAATCCTTTGCAATTTTTTCTGGTTTTAGCATGACTATGAGTTCATAATTCCCAGCATCTTGTAGTTGAGAATCCCTATATAATTTAGTGACATTGGTACTGATTGGATCCCTCGGCTTGATGTAATCCTTCCCCCACTTATTGAGAATCATGAATGCTTGGAAAGCATCTAGAATGACATTATGGAAAATGGTCTGGTTCCTTACATACAAGATGACATAAAGGGTAATTATAATTGGACATGTGAGTTCCAAAATAACATGTAAACTTCTAATAGCAGCATTCAAACGTAGTTTGATCCAATCCCTTATGATTTTGGGGTTTAACAATTCTGTTCTAATGTTAAGCATGGAGCCAAACCAAGGTGCTTTGGCAAAAATACATTGAAGGAAAATATGTTCCATGGTTTCATTAGGTTGGGAACAAAAAGCACATAGATTTGGAACTTCGATATTCTTATGACATAAAAACTCACCAGTTGGAAGAATCTATTGATACATTTTCTAGGCAAAGATAAGGGCTCTCTGAGGCAAAGGGAGAGACCAAAGCAGTTTCCATGGATAATCAGTATGACCTTGACCATTAAAACTTTGTTCCATGGGACGGTTGTGGCCTCTTTGGACATAATACATCCTGTCAAGGGATTTTGTCTAGGCCAACCAATCAGGGGCCTCTAGTAGGGGTAGATAAGACCCTATCTGCAATGCTTTGAGCATGAGTGGATTCAACTAGAGTTTGATTCCAAATTCCACTAGTTGTTCTTAAATTTGCCACTGAATTAACATTTTTGGGTAACACTCTTGCATTAAGCCCACTTGCCATTAAGATTATTAGAGATTAGTAATGAAGATTGTTGAATTTGTAACCATCTCCAAGTGGCATTTGAGTAAGGTTTGGCAATGTCCTCCAGATTACCCCTCCCACATTTCTGCACTATCAATTTACTCATAAGGGATGTAGGTTTGTAAAGGACTCTGCAAGATTGTTTGGCCAGCAAAGCTTCATTCTGTAAATCCACTCTCCTGAGTCCCAAACCACCTTGGTGTATAGGTTGACTAATTCTATCCCATGACTAGAGATGAACCCTATACTTGCCTGTATTTCTAGACCACAAGAATCTACTTAAAATAGAATGAATATTAGTTATAGAGATTTTACTTATCCTAGTTGTAGCCATTTGGTATACGGGCAATGATTGAAGGACATTTTTTCATAAGACTAGTCTATCATCCTGTGACAAAAGCTTTGCTTTCCATCCTTGCAATTTCCTACAGATTTTCCCCACTATATTTCCATAAATATCCCTTTTTCTATTAGGACAATATATGAAAGTACCTAAGTACTCACCAAACCAAGAAACCACTTTGACACCAAAACTTCCACCTAGAAATCTCCTATTGCTCAAGAATATGCAAACTAAACCAGATTTTAGATTTGTGTTTGTTAACACTAAGCCTATCATCTTTCCCAAGTTTGTGAGGATTTGTAATCATCTGCATAAAGTAGATGATTTGTGGCAAGGCCTTTTTTACTAGCTTCAACACCTTGCAATTAATTTGCATTTTCTGCTAAGTCCAACATAACAGAAAGTACATTTGCACAGAGAATAAAGATGCATGGGGAGATTAGATCCACTTGTCTATCTCCACTCCCCTTGATGCGTAAGGTTTTAGTCTTGTCTACATTCACCAGAACCTTTTATGTTATAGTGGTGATATACCCCATAATCATCTGAATCCAATTGGGTGGAAAATATATATGATGGATAACCTTTGAGATTAATTCTTAGGAAGTTGAATCATAAGCCTTATTGAAATCTACCTTGAAAGCATCCCAGTAATCAATTTTGCTTTTACACTTTCTCATAGATTGGATGAGCTCAGATGCCATAAGTACATTGTCAATGATATTTCAACCTTTGATAAAATCATTTTGGCAAAGGGATATGATATTGTAGAATTATGTAGGCTGGTTAATGTTCATAGAATCACTAGCTTGATAACTTGAGGGTTATCATGATAACTTATAGGCTATCTTGTGATCTCGTCTACTTGTGACATGTAGTTAGATCTAAGTTGAAGAAAAATCACCCATGTATATTTAACAGTTGCAAGGTGGGCTATTTTCAATTTTGTGCCAGGGGTCACACAGCTTTATTGCAAATATGCACGGAATGTATGAGTTTGGTCTTGTTATTTTTTGTTTGGATTGTTTCATTTGATTGAAGTGATCACAAGTTTTATCTAGTGCAAGTGGGAGCAGGTGAAATATTTGAGCTAGTGAGCACAAATATCCAAATGTGTGTATAAGATTACACTTGATGGATTTAGTTATTGGTGAAGCTACTAGATATTGACATCTAAGTAGTATGTTCTTTGTGAACCTTATCATCAATATTAATTCACTCTAATTACTAATCAACAAATCTTATGATATAATCTCAATCCACATGAAGTTACATGGAATAAGAAAGAAAAGGCTTTCTAAATTCCAACATATGTTATTTCCATTTATGGAAGAATTATTAAAAAAAGATAAAGATGTGTCTTTTAGTTTATTCCTCAGGATAATTCAAACTTATTTTTCATTTAGGTGGATCGAATGTGTGAGGAAGAAAAAATGTATCTTTTTAATCTCCTACACATGTGATTATGTTTTTTTACTAATAATAAGATGAAAATTAACCATACCAGTAGTGGAAAATTTATGGGGCTTATTATTAAAAATTAAACATGTGTTCATCTCTCATAACCATTAAGGAAGAGAGGAAGAATAAGAGAAAAAAACTCTTGATTCCTTATGTATGATTTTAAGTTTAATTACACTTCATTATTATAGAATAATGATGGAATAAAGTGTTATGGTTATGAATTTTGAGTATGTAACCATTGGGCAACCAAAAGACATATTTTTTGAGTAAAAAAACTAATATTACTATATAAGTGAGGTCAATCATAATGCGAAAAAAAATAAATACACTCAGTTATTCTATTGGCTCTTAATTTAAAAGTTATACTCTAATCTTTATTGTGCAAGAAAGAGAGTGAATAAGTCTTTCATTTTACTCTTTATAATGTTAACCTCGTTATTAATCCTAAGCATCTTTTTGGGGCTATTTCTATCATCCTAAGGTTTTTCTACAAGATTGTTAAGATCAAAGGTTTTTCTACGTTGTAGCTTACCTTGTTTGGAAAGTCAAGTAAGTTCGTAAACTTCTATAGATATATTTTTTTTATTTTTGATAAAAAATAAATAAAAAATCACAACACATGGATCCAATGCCAAATCATATTGATAAGAAAGACACTAGCACCACTCTTCCAAGCCACAATAGCACCTCTCTTATGGCCTATAGCATCCAAGCCAATTGATTCTTAAAAACCTAACTTAAGCATCAAAGCTTGCATCCTATCCAACAATTGAAGGGTCTTAGACAACACCAAAAATTTAGGTATGAATTTCCAACAAAAGCTACTTGCATCTACAAACTATTAAGGAACAACCCATTCCTCGATAGTTCCATGCTAATATCCTCATTGTGATAGAGGAAGCTGTTGTAGGATAGCTTCTTATAACCCCAGTTGAAGTTTTCCAAATCTATGTATAAGTTCCTGAATGATTTCCTTCAACACCTGAGCTTGTGACTGAGAACCATTGTCATAAGATAGACTATCTAGATATTATCTAGAGGAACATGGTGAGTCCTGGTGCCTAAGCTTCCTCTTCTTGAAAAAATGTCTTTCTTCATCCTATTTTCTTTATTAGATGTTTCAACAGTATCAGTAATCTCTTAGATAACCACTGACCTAGCATGCTAAATTACATTATTATTGTAACATGAATCTATTTGCTAGTAATTAGAGCCTAAAAATATCATTCCACTAGTGTACATCATCAGTGGCCATATCTGGAAAGCATAGTACCAAAACAATAGATTAGGAAATAAGCATCCATTTGTAATTGGTATACCAAAGAAAATGGAATGATCTATCACAAACCTTGGCACCAATTGTGCAAATTAGAGGAACAAATTACTTATAGTCCAAAATTCCAAACCAACACACTAGGTTAGAGTCATTAGACTAAGGACAGGGCATAGACATATAGCTTCTTGGTTTTGTGCAACTAATGATTGAGAGAGTTAAGATTGGCCTAAGTCTACACTCCCCCTTTGAATAAGCCTAATGCCCCTTCCTACTCGATAAATGGCATTAAGTATCATATGGTGCATTTTCTACAATAATTCCAGATAGTATTACATTAATATTAAATTCCATTGATTGCTGCCTAATTTGGGCAAATCTACTAGATTAAGCACTAATATTTGGAATAAATGTAGCATTGGTCATACACTACTGACCATTTGGTAAGCGATAGTTCTTAAAGCCTGTTGATCCCCCAACTCTTGATTCTGTTGGGAATCGAAGACAACAAGGGTATATTAACAAGACTATAAGTTTATGGCTATTGTGAATGCATTGGTTCAGTTTGTGAAGGAATATCCTTCTTTATTACATCATCCATATCATCCTTGGACAAATCCTGTGTCCAATCAGGGGAAGGGATAAGACTATCATTATCTTCAGATCCATTAGAGGAAGATGGGAAAAAGCTGACATCCTCACCTAACTGGAAAAAATGTTAGATTTTAATTAATTGCTACCCTTCTAATATCATAAGGAAAGTAATAAAGTTCATCATCTTCAAGATTTAATCTGATTAAGGTTGTCCCTCTAGAAGGATGGCTAGCAAAAGCTCTTGCGTCCCCAATGAAGTGGAAATCAGTGAAGTTAATGTCCACTTCTATATGATGAGTGCTTATGATATGCAAGAACCACCTATAAATAATAGCAGTACTTTAATGATAGGTCCAATCACAAGCATCCCTCTTATGACCAATCTCCTACAAGCAAAATAGAGCCTAATCAGTCTTTTATACTTGCATTGCACCCACATCCATGTGCCATTGTCTAATTTGAGCATAATCCCCATCAGTAGAGTTTTCTAACCATTTACTCTGATCTCAAGCCTGAGAAATCTTAAATTCCTCAAATAACCCCAAAGGACAATTCACCCACTAAATTGAGCCTATCATAAAGCCAATGTATTATGCAAATTCTACTAGTAGTATTCTAATGCAAACTAGAACCCACATGGGAAATTCAATGAGATGAAAATGACCTAACCTTATATTTGGCCTCCATCTATCCACAAGTAATGCACTTTGAATTGCCTAGGGGCCATTAGTTAGTATGTACTTTTTATCCTCTTAGTTTTGAAAATATAGCATATAAAATTTGTCCTTTCGTCCTATCACTCTGCAAGTGCTGAGAACCTCTATGCAACTGTGGTAATAGCCTAAAATTTGCTAATTGTATAGGTTTTTTCATCATGCATGTATGTAATAAGGCAATTATAACAGCAAGTCATGCATGCCTCTAGTGTTGGTGCATCAGGTTCAACAATTGGACCTTTGCGTGCTCTAGAAAAATCTTTCTCCTACATGTCATCCTCTATAATTTCAAATCCATCTTTAGACTCTGAACTACAACAAGACATTTTGACAAGATTGCAGCAATATGCAACTTAGAAACTCAACACGCAAGTAACATGCAAAAGTTATGCAGAAACCAACAAATGAAAGCTTTGCTGATGGAATACTTTGATTAAGTATCCTTAGCAGTGGATAAAAGGAATTGATATTGTTCAAAATTCCATTAATCCCCTCGTTATCCCGACTCTCACCTACTATCATCGGTCATTATCATGTAATTTCTCAAAACCTCTCCTTAAAAGTAACTGCCTTTGTCACGTCATCCTATTTTTGTGCATCACTAGATATGTCTCCTCTGTATCGATAATTTGACGTGTTCTAACATTAGTACAGTACTACCTTCTATTATTGGACCACTACCATTGTCTAACACACAAATAGTACTATACCTCATGTTATGTTACCATCTCGTACAATTACTAATTATGCAACCTTATTTAACCCAATAAGTATGTTTACCAAATCCTAAAACATATATTATAAGTTCTTTGTCTATATATTATTGACTTGAGTATCGAAACATCTTTCGGCAACCTCCTATCGTCGTTATCAGTGTTTTTCTTTGTGTATGTTACTAACACCATCCTTGTAAGCAACAAAATTACCAAGAATGTTTGTAAATTTGAGACAAAAGGGAAAAATGTGACAATGAAATTAGTTTCAAATTGATTGAAAGGATTGGTAAAGTAGACGTCTATGGGAAGAACTCAACATGAGTTACTGTAGCAACATGTGCTCTATATTAGGGGAGTTGTTGTGATAGTCCAAAAAAGGTAATAAACGATTCATTTTGAACCATAAGGTGTCAAAAGACAAGTTATTTTTTTTGTTTAATCAATCTTAATTATTTTGCACTCAATAAAATTATTGTCTGAGTTATTTATTTAGATTTTATCAAATATATAGTGAATAAAATTGAGCAAATATAATTAGTATTACTTTGACTTTAAACCTATTGAGTACTTGTTAAAGAACCTTGCGAAGCAAGATAAGGCTACTTACATAATTGCTCAATATGCATATTTTGAATAAGCCAATTCTATGGTACAACCTTCTGCAATGTAGTGGGCAAAAAAATAAAATATAAATATTTTTGTGTTGATTAAAGAGAAGTATTTGTATATTTTAATTATAGTACATGTCAACTTAATATGAAAAGGCCTAGAAAATTGAAAAATACAATTTTATTGCATGTGAACTTTATAAAATTGATTTATGAATAATAAAACTAACAATTGACTTTTTTTAATTAGGTGAGAATAATGACAATCATGTAATTTTTATATCTTATCTTATACTTTCATTTTTACACCCTCTTACTAACAAAATTTCAGTTCCATCGTGAATCCTGCATAGTCTCACGTTCAATAAGAAGAAATCAATTGTAAATTTTGTTGTTCATATATCTATTTTATGGGATTTACATACATTAAAAATTATATTTTTTAATTTTTATAAAAAATCAATTTCTGCTAGCCTCTCCTTATTAGGTAGAATTAAGGCAATGTATTATAACTGAAATATATAAATATTTTTCTATAATCAAATTATAAATTTTTAATATTTTCTTAATAGATGCTGCACGGCAACATGCTGCAACTTAGCAATGCCCAAAATATCACTTGAGAACTAAGTTCACAATCTTCATAATGATTTATAGAGGTATTAAAATGAGTTGAATTTAATAAATTGACCTAAAACTAATATACATTTATTTGACTTGGGACTAAAATTGGTATAGGAAATAAGAATAGTAGCCCGATCTAATAAGAGGTTAGTTTAAAATAATTTAACCCAATAAAAACTTGGGATTGATAAATTTTAATCTGTTGAGTTATTAGATTTATTTCATCAACCTAATTCTGTTGAACTAATAAATTAGTTTATTAGTTTAGTAATATATAATAAATAATAAAAAATTAATTGATATCGTGTATATATAGATTAAAATTATAATTTTTATGTATAAATATATTAAAATTATATATTAAAATAATATTAAATAACTTTTAATGTCTAATGATTAACGTTGCTGACATATATTATATAAATTTTTATTATCGCCACTCAATATCCCTGGAGATTTTGCTCATACTAATTGTGATGGGCACATGATGTTTACATAAGCTACGTTCTAACATAGGTTATAGAATTAGAAAAAAATGTCTTTAAATATATTCAATCATATTAATAATTTTAAATTTTGGTTCTTAGACAAGATTATCTTATCCAACAAATCAATGAGTCAACGACTAATAGTAATCATTATTTTTCCTCTCAATTAAATAATTACAAGAGCTATTTATTATTTATATACTTTAACAATAATAAAATCGTAAAGTATTTAATGTAGAAAATATGCAAAATCTTGATCAACTTTTGTTGAAAGAGTATTACTTCCATGTACATTCTTTTTCGAAACATTTTAATAAAAAAATTATATTTTTAAATCATTTTTATACTTTCTCTAATTTTCTTTGTAAAATATTACAATTTTGTATATATTTCACATGCAACAAGTGTATTAAAGTTAAAGGATAATTCCATAGGAGTTTGACCCTCTTATATTACATTTAATTGAATGAAAATAGAATGAAATTGTCATTTCATAATTATGTTTTATATAGTCAGAAATAAAAGAGACATTCTATTTTATATTTATATTCAGTACAATGAAATATTGTAGGAATTGAATAAAAAATAATCAATTATTATAATTCTCTTATAACAAAAAATAATAAAATATCTACCTAAGAGAAATAAAAAAAAAACTTGAACTTCTCAAATCATATCATATACAAGCTAAATAGATGACATTGTAATATATAATATATAAGTTAAATAGTTAAGTCATATTCTCCATATCCATTATGCTAATTGGCAAAAATTTCAAACATAATATGACATTTGTTTATTTTTCAAGTATGTTAATATTCTTTTTATAATTTTGACTTTGCTTGTGTATCAATAAATTTTAATTTATTAATTTTTATTTTATATTAAATAATTTTATATAATAAATAATATTTATTTTATAAATAAAATAA
>JANHAO010029019.1:0-10472 GCA_026873985.1 Saraca asoca
TTTTACTCATCAATCTGTCTGGATAGTTGAACTGCAAAGATTTTGGTAATTAAAAAGAAACAAAACTTCCCTGAGGAATTGACCCATATTCGTCGGTTCTTTACTACAATTACACCGTGCGCTTGCAGCTATTTTAAAACGTGCAACAAGTTTGTGCACATCAATGAGCTCAAACATTGCTACATGCATGTAATACTTATGTTGTTCTTTCAATTTGAGAAATTCTTATATATTTCTGCTATAAAAAATATCCTTACTCCCATGTAATAGAAAGAAAGTAATTATATTTTTCAATACCTTAAAAATTAAAAAGTGTAATTTTCAATATATATGAATCCCACAAAACTGACATATAAATAATAAAAATTAAAAATTATTTACTTCCTATTGAATAGAAACAAAGATAGAAATCATAATTGGAATATATAAATATTTTTATGTTTGGCAAACACGCAGAAACAGCTAATAGGTAATAAATGTCAACAGTCACATAATCAAATGATCGAGCAAAACATCTTTTAATAGCAAAGTCAAGGGTTTCGCACCGTGCTTTTTTTCCCACATTTCATGGTTTTTTTCTTGCATTTACTAGGATGTGATGCTTTAGTATTATTAAATGACATATAAATTTCACTGGTGAGAGGACAGCTCGACCTAACAATAACTCTCTAACGGGTATTGGAGTGATTGATGGCATAAAATCTAGGTTGGAGAGTTTATGCCTTGTTGTTGTATCATGTGCTGACATCTTAACTATTGCGGTAAGTGATAAACTGATTGCATACATGAGTTCTACATTATTTTTTATTAAAAAGATTATCAAAAATACTTATAATGCTGTTAAAAATTTTTAACCATTCTAATTTTTAAATAATGACACTTAATTGATTATTAACCATGCAATTGAGCTAAATCAAATTTTAACTAATAGTTTTCTGTATGAAAACAATTAATAATTCAATATTCATTTGTACGTGTTTTGCACCAAGGGGAAAACAGAGTTTGTTAAATCAACCCTAAAATACAATCTAATTAAATTTGGTTCAGAGTTCAAACTAATACACATGTATGTGACGAGCCTTAATTAACACTTAACTTTCTCAGCTTGGTGGACTTGGATGGACAGTTGAATTGGGCAGAAGAGACTCAACCACAGCAAATATAAGTGCAGCTAATTCAGACTTACCCTCTCCCTGTTCGAATCCTGATGACCTTATCCTCTAACAATAAAAGCTTCACAACTCGAGAAATGGTTGCTCTGTCAGGTAAATAATTATGGAACTGATCTTACTAGAATTTTTTTAAATGAAAAGATACATTGTCAATTAGTTCACAAGAATCCCATTTTGCATAAAAATTTTACATTGAATAAAAACAATGAAAATTTGATTTACATGTTAATTGCAATTAGTTAGGTATAATACATAATACGTATATAAAAAGTACTTACATTTTGAGGTGGAACCCACACATTATTGTGGTGTTGTCATGACCTAAATTCCTGGTCATGACCAATATAAATATCAATCCTGATTGATAATCACTCTCCTTTAACATGTCTCTATTATTCATTTCTACTCATACTTGTTTTAATATTTAAACTCACATAGTTAATAAGGCAAAGTTATAGACAAAGAGAGAAACATTGATATGTAAATATGTTTTTCTAATGTACAAAGGTATAGAATTGCCCAAACATGGGGCACACCTGTTTAAACTTTTACTCAACAAACCTTCAACAAATACTTGACAAACATACTCCCTTAAAGACTTTCAATTGTGGTAGTATTTACATCAGCAGCAACTTCCATGAAGTTGTCACCCATCCTTACTTTTCAGAGGTAGGTTAATAACAATTTCTTGAGAATCTAAAAAATAATTCACATAAGAGTGAGTCTAGGACTCAATGAGATAAATCTATATCTAACTTATTAATTCATCAACACTTAACTAAACACATATACATTATATCATTAGAAAGCATAACTCAAGTCAAAATTATCCAACACATCATAAAAACCCAAGGAATCAACATCTGAGTAATATCACAATACATTTTAATTGACATACTATAAAGAACCATGATTTTCTCATATCTCAAGCCATTCTCATCAATCATTATATGTTCAAGTCACAATACTATATTACTTTGTAGCATTTCATAGAACTTAGTTTTCACATGAGTTTATATCACATTGTCTTACCACATTAAATCTTCTTTCAGAATTTCTTAGAATAATAATTATAAATCATACTATTCACACAGCTTCAAGCTATCAATAACCATGTCACATAATCAAGTCATATTTTATCATATTCCAATGTATTCAAAACAACGATTCCAATGAACAACATAATAAGGAAAAGCAATATAAATCTCCTTATTACTATGTTCCAGCCATCACCCACACAAACCCCAGTTATTTCTCCAACACCAGCCTTATGCCCCTCTACCATACTGGAACATATAGATCCAGGATCCGATTCATTATTTCCCACCATAGCCCATCTGTTGACAATCAAATCCGGTCAACCCAAGTCTAGAACCCTAAGCTACCAGTTGAATATAAATCAAGAGAGAGAGAGAGAGAAAGAAAGAACAAGGAGCCACCAAAAGTTTTTAACATGGTTTGGCTAAAGTCAATTTGACCCCTATGTCCATGGCTTTTATTACTCTTTAGCTAAGTATCTTGTATCTAATGATTGATTATGTTATGTACAATGATTTCATCCCCTTTTATAATGGTTAGGGATTATGGTTTGAATGTAACTCTATAATAGATAAATAATAGGTTCCCATAAAAATAGGAAGCTAAATGGATTTCCTTAGACTGTTGGTTGTGGATACATGCTTTGATTAGTGAGCTGAGCCTTATTCTCAATAACCTAAGGTGGTTGCTTTGACTTATGCTAACCAGTGACCTTAACTCGTATTTAATGACCTGATGTCTTGGTCCAATGACCTCACTTCTGGGTGAGTTGGGTCCTTATTAGCTGAGTCCGTCCACTGAGCTTTTACTAACTCATTTATATGATTTTAAAAATATCCATAACATTAGCCCCTAGCTCTCAGTGTAATATGAGGACTAGGAACTGTAGTTCATTGGTAAAAAATACCAATTGCGATTTATTATGTCGTCATTTGGACTTTTGTCCTTTCATTTCGTCTATGCCTGCCCATGTCATCATTTCTACATTTAATGCATGCATTTTTTCATAGCCATCAGTGTAACAATGATAGAGCCTTACTGTTCACTAGACCGTTAGATCAAGGGTAGTTGATCAGTCTCCTAATCAACAGTAAGGTTGATGAAGTTATACATGGTGAGGAAAACCCTTTTTTCCCTCTCAGTTGTTGTTTTTGAAAACCTTCACTTTAGTTTTTCAAGCTCTCACCCAGTCACCCATTCTTGATCCTTTTTGCTTCACTAAGTTTGCAATAACAACCTTTGGGTTCGATTTGTCAAAGATTAATCATGCTCGTCATACTCTCTTTTGGATTCTTTTTTCTAGATCCATCTCATTCCATTGATTTAGTAAGTCTTCTAAATACAATCTTGGTTCTAAGCTTCTACTTTTTATGAATGTTTTACTTTGTAGGTTTCCGATATCTGATGGCTTGGTTCGATAATGTGTGTTTATTAGCCGTTAGAAAATTTTTTCCTGCTAATCGGTTCTGCAGTGTGTTTATTTATGTGTTTGTCATTGTTTGTAAAACTAGCATGTCATCTGTCTGATAAAATGCCTGTAGGTCTTGAGGTCATAGATCATAGAGTTTAGTCTTTTATCTATCCGATAGGTTCATTGGTTGAACTATGTGTCTAGTGGTCTGGGTCTCAAGTGTGGTGATATGTGGCATGTCTAGCATGCTGCATAGGATAGTCCATATTAGCTTTTAGCCTTTAGGTATAGTTTGCTTTCAATGAACTGATCATTCTTTTTTATGTAGATGGTAGGTCATAGACACCGAGGTCACTAGATTGGAAGTGTTGACGATTCTAATTCTCCATCCTGACATGAAAAGTTGATGTGTTTTATAGATAAAGTGACTTCTGGGAGTGGTAAGGTCACTGAGAGGTTTGCTACTCGTCTTGATCCTACTGAGGGCTAGCAAATCATTGGGAGTGAGAGGTCCCTAAACCGTACAGTGTTCAAGCACCATCCTTTGATCATTAACCTCAATGAGCTTAGGGGTATAGTTGAAACATACCATCTTCCCAAGGGCTGTCATATTATGACACCTTCCCCTGACAACCACGCGGCTTATCCCCCTCCAGGATTTGTTGTTATTTGCTCCCACCATCTTGCTGTTGGGCTTAGGTTCCTGATTCATCCTTATTTTGTAGAGTTGTTGAATAAATTAAAACTTTCCCCCTTTCAACTCACATCGAATTCGTATTCTCAACTCACCTCCCTCGCCCTCTTATACCTTAGGAATAGTCTTCCTCCTCCTTCAGTCAAGGTTCTTTGCTATCTATTTTGCATCAAGAGCATGGGTCAAAATGATGGGATTTACTACCTGACAACTCGTCAAATCGAGTTCAAAAGGATCTTGCCACAAGGTGATGCTAAAGGCAAGTCCAATGTAGGGAACTATAAATGCCACTAGTTTTACATTTCGTGCCCTTTTCTACGTCTTCTTTGTAATTTTGGTTTTGTCTTTACTCCTGGTAAGCAAGCCAAGGACGAGCAAGCTAGCATAAATTCATGTTTCATTCTTTAGTTTTGACTTTCTATTTTATTTTGCAAATAGAGCTGGCAAGGAGAAACCAATGTTAGAGGCTGAGGAGGTTAAGGTGCTAGGCCAGTTCATTACTGTAGATGATCTAAATAATGATCTCAAATTCGATGAGGATCTCCTACATTCGCATAAGCTTGCTCTAGCTTTAAACATCAAGCTCACAAAAGACATTAAAGCTCGCCAAACTAGGGAGGTTGGTCTAGCAAACTTTGAATCATATGAAAACATGTTGAGACTCAACCTCCGAATGCTATGAACTTCCCACTCTGCTCAGTCTACCACTGCCATGACTTCATTGGCTCCTACTACTACAAGTTACTCTTCTCTAGCTAAAGCAATAACATCCCTGCAAGTGCTGGCTCCCACCTCACATCCTAAGGTGATCAAAGTGGTTGAAGAGGTCATATCCCTATCTGTTCCTCCTGCTAAAAAACAAAGAGTAGACAAGGGGAAGGGGGTTGTTATCACTACAAAGGAGGTGGTACCTAAGGTCGAGGCTAAGGAGCAACCTGTCGGTCTTGGCCCAAAAATAGGGGAGTACTTCAACTTCCTCTTGGAAAATATTGAGTTAATCCTAGGGCTTTGTAATAGGGCTAAAGTATTAGAGTCAAAGGAATCCTTGGGGGAAGGATTGATGGGCTATGTAACTCATCATGTCCTGCTGGTAAGTAAAATCCTTTCAACTTAGTTTTCTTGCCTTTTGTAATCTAACTTGATCATTTGATTTTTTCAGAGCTTGCTGGCAATAATAAAGTTGAAGAAAATGCTTTGAGCTTAAGATGAGAGGAAGGAAAAGCTTGGGAGCAACCTAGCTGTTGTGACTGTTGAGGTGCTAGAACTGAAGGAAAGAGCTAGAGGCATCAAAGTCACCAAAGAAAAAGTCGATGAAGCTCTATCTTATGAAGTGGCAGATCGTGAGGCTATCATATCCAGCCTCAATAAAGTGGTTAATAAGCTAACAAGAGTCACAGATGAACTAGATGTGACAGTGTAGTGAATCAAGGCTACCAAGAAGAAATATGAGGCAACCAAGGATAAAGTTGCTTTGGCAAAAGAAAAGGTTGTACGAGCTAAGGTAGAGATTGCCGTGCTGATTGCAAAAACTAAAGAAGAGACAACATTTGAAGCTACCACTGGCTTCTAGTTCACTTTATGGAGGAGTATCCAGAGATGGATTTTTCCTTCTTTAATAGGAATGTTTTTAAGACCATTAAACACTTCAAGGAGGACACAAAGGCAGTTTCTCCTGATAGGGGATCATAGTCAGCAAGTGGAGCTTATCCAACTCGAGACTTCATTCAAAGAGAAAGTAGCTCATAGGTTATGGAGATTGCTGATGATCAAATAATGGTTGACCTGGTCACCTCACATATGGACCCTCTAGCCCAAGGCACAGCTTCCAAGGGCCAATCTTCCTTGTAGGCCATAGTTTAGGGCATTCTTTAATGTAATTTTGAATTTTTAGGCGTAAAATCTCCTCATTGAAGGGAATCTTCAATGGACTTTTTCATAATATTCATGCTCTATTCTTGCTTTATTCATTCAAGTTTCCATAGTTGTATGGTAAGTTGTAAATGATATTATGTAGGTTGACATGAATGAGTTCCTGCAAACCATGACTTAATGAACATTAGTTAAAATGAATGTCCAGTAGGTCAATTGACCTTATTTAACAAACTAATGACTTTGTCATTGTCAAGATGAACGCATGAGTGCAATGCCAAGTAGTTAGTCACAAGCAATGCAAATAGTAGGTCGCATGTATACGAAGCTAAATAGTTGGTTGCATGCAGTGCCAAGTAGTAGGTCGTATGCGGTGCTAAATAGTAGGTCGCATACGGTGCCTAGTGATAGGTCGTACGTGGTACCGAATAGTAGGTCACATATGATGTCAACTAACAAGTTGCATGCAGTGCTGAATAATAGGTCACATGTGATGCCGAATAGTAGGTCTCATACGGTGCTGAATAGTAGGTTACATATGGTGCCGAGTAGCATGCAGTGCTAAATAATAGGTCGCATGCGATGCCGAATAGTAGGTCACATGTGGTGTTGAATAGTAGGTTACATATGGTGCTAAATTGTAGGTCGCATACAATGCCGAGTAATATGTTGCATGCGGTGCCAAATAATAGGTCACATGTAGTGCCAAGTAGTAGGTCACATATGGTACCAAGTAGTAGGTCGCATACCATGTCAAGTAGTAGGTCGTATGCGGTGTCAAATAGTAGGTCACATGTAGTGCCAAATAGTAGGTCATATATGGTGCTGAGTAGTAGGTCACACGCGATGTTGAATAGTAGGTCACATGCGATGCCAAGTAATAGGTCGTATGCAGTGCCAAGTAGTAGGTCATATATAATGCCGAATAGTAAGTCACATACAGTGCCAAGTAGTAGGTCACATATGGTACCAAGTAGTAGGTTGTATGTGGTAAAAAATAGTAGGTCGCATGCAGTGCCGAATAATTAGTCACATGTAGTGTGAAGTGGTAGGTCATACACGGTGCCGAATAATAGGTTATATATGATGCTAAGTTTTGTAAGTATGTCAAGTTGAATACCTCTTCCATATCAGAAAGCTGAGTGCTCGCTTCTAGATTAGAAAGGTGACAACTTACTTTTGGTATAGTATTCTATTGAAAATTTATCCAAAAATTAGTAAACAGTCATAAAAACTTAAAAACATCGATGGTTTTATCAATTTTTGAACAATATTACAGGACAAGATAAGCAAATTCAAATTCATTGATCATATGGGTGGAGATTTTCAACATTCCAAGCTCGTTGTTCTCCATCAGAAATCACATTAACTTTCTTCCCCCTCACCCCTAGCTTGACTTCATCCTTGTAGCATCATCAAGCTACACACTGATCGCTTTGCATATATCTAACTCCATTAAGGGTTGGAAATATAATGGTGAGTGTCTTGATGGATGTGACCATGTCCAGGTTGTTGATCGCAGGTCACCCAAGCACCCCATTGTATGCTAAAGGACAGCCAATGATTAGAAAGTCTGCCAAGATGGTTACCTTTTAACCTGAGTCTCTAAGAGTAATAGGAAGCCTAATTTGCCCCACTGGTAGTATTGCATCTCTTGTAAAGCCATAAAGGGGCTCTGGGGAAGGCGTTAGTTGATCTAGGATTAGTCCCATCTGTTCAAAACATCCCTTATACATGATGTTCATCGAGTTACCTGTATCAATCATAATTCCTTATACCTTAGTGTTACCAATTCTAGCTTAGATAACCACTGCGTCGTTATGGGAAAAATGTACCCCTTGTGCATCTTCATCTTTAAAGGTGATGCTATCTAAGGTCATCCTTGCTTTCTTGGTGGGATCCTTGAATTCACTATGTCCCATAAATAAAGCATGATTTGCTCTTTGCATATAGCATTCATACAACCTATTTGAAATTCCTGCCATGTTAAGCCCATCATGAATGGTAAATATAGTTCTTACCGAGGGTGCCTCCTCCTGCTTAAGAGTCTGTTGGCACTGTTACTATGCTTGTCACTATTTTGCAAGTCACACCACATAATCCCTTAAATGACCTCTCTTGACTAGGTCCTCAATTACATCCTTGAGTGCCCTACATTCTAAAATGTTGTGCCCAATTTTGTCATAATAAGCATAATACTTGTTCTTGTTTCTAAACTGGTCAAGAGTCCTTATGGGTTTAGGCTTCCCAAAATCCTCCCTATCTTTCTCTGTCATAAAGATCCCTTCCTAAGTATCTAATAAGACATTGTAGCTAGACTGTCACGAGGTGGCAAAGTGGTATAAACTGCCTTCTTAGCACCCTGTATTGATTAATGAATCTCCTCTAACATTTTTCTTAATCGTTAATGTTACGAACTTTGAGATTCCTAAACCATGTTCAAGGCATGTCTTCTAGAGTGGCTGGGATGATATGACACTTGATTAAAGGATTAGTCATTTGAAGATCTATTTGTACGTTGAATGCATCCAGGTGGTTGTATAGGTCACTATCCCCATTATATAATAGGATAGTGGGAACTTTGAACTTGTGAGGGAGAGGCTCTTTCTCAATCTTCTTGGTGAATAACATTCTTCCTATGTAAAGATCTCGATGACCCTGGGCCCAAGGGCATTATTGCAACTACTTTACCCTCTAAAGTAGCTCCTCTACCATCTAGTCCTAAGCTTCAAACCATCGATTGGAAGATGGCCAACTCCTCCTTTGATCATGGGAGTGTCGATCTAAGAACCTGTGCTTCCTCTACTTATAACCCGGTGAGCTTTGATTTAAGAAATGTCTTTGATTATTCTTGTTTGAGCCTTCAGCTCGACATGAACCCCTACATTGCTAATGATCTCCTTCACTCTCCTCACGAGCTTGATGAACCTCTAACCTTAGTCATGAGTTGGTAGAGCTAGTTGTATGGTTATGCTAAAGTACTTCTCTAGTAGGTCTCTCTTCTTGAACTCCTTCCCATGTCCGTTAGAGAGCATCTTTCTGCGCAGTGCCCCCAACCAGCTCTTGTGAGCACTGGGCTTATACCTAAGTTAATACCCTAACTACTTCAACTAACTCTCTTACTTTTTCTCCAGCACCTCATGATGTTGATGCCATGCTTGTATTCCATCAATAATATTAGGTTAGTGTGGGTCTATCAGGGACATGTTGGTGATAACACCTATAATAGGGACAGTGAAAGTGTCTGTCGTGGGAAGGGTTAGATCCCTTTATTGTTCGATATGACCATCAGGCTGGTCAACTATAGCATCTGAACTCCTAGTGGTTCTTCCTCTAACCATCGAAAAAAGTTAACGGGAATGTAGTTTAGGGCCTTCCTTCTAGCATTAAGATGTTGACGGTCGAATCCGATCAACCTAAGTCCAGAACCCTAAATTGCCAATTGAATGTAAATCGAGAGAGAAAGAGAGAGAGAGAAAGAACAAGAAGACACTAGAAGTTTATAATGTGGTTCAGCTAAAGTTGGTTTCACCCCTACATCCATAGCTTTCATTACTTTTTTGCTGAGTATTTTGTATTTGAAGATTGATTGTGTCATGTACAATGATTTGATCCTCTTTTATAATGGTTGGGGGTTATAGTTTGAATGTAAATCTATAACAGATAAGTATCATGACTTGATTAAGATTATATAATAGATAATAATAGGTTCCCATAAAAATAGGAAGCTAAACAGATTTCCTTAGATTGTTGGCTATGGATGCATGCTTTGATCTACGAGCTAAGTCTTGTTCTCAACGACCTGAGGTGGCTGCTTTGACCTGTGCTGACTAGCGACCTTAACTCGTATTTAGCAGCTTGATATCTTGCTCCAACGACCTCACTTTTGGGTGAGCTATGACCTTATTAGTTGAGGCCATCCATTAGGCTTTTACTAGCCCATTTATATGATTCCAAAAATACCTATAGCACCATCATTCTCATATCATTCATAACATTATATATCAGACCATGTTTCATGTACATAAACAAGTTATACACTATATAATCATTTACAATGATTATAATGCTAATAGCGATCATCATATACTTTTCAATATCTTATATACATCTTCAAACTTTATACTATAATACCATTCATAGTAATTGCATTCCCATAATCACAATCATCACTTGTTATCCCATATTTCATGGGAAATTTTCAAGTATCTCAATAGCATCATTTTCATCACATTATCACATCATCTATCATTCACATATATTTTATATCATCTTTATCACATATATC
>JANHAO010029020.1:0-10467 GCA_026873985.1 Saraca asoca
TAATATTATTTCATACAATAGAATTTATATTTATACATGGGATTGTTAAGTGAGAGGGATTGTCCACTCACCTTGAACTCAAACTAAACACTTGAGGAAAATCTACGTGACCTCACAAATGGGAGTATCTACATCCTCAATACCTTTCCAAGGAGGTTTCTGAACCAATTTTATAAAAAGAAGCCATTTTTCAGGAATTTCACTTATAAAGGTCTATATACAAGGAACTTGATATTTCAATACACGATTACTATGGAATAAATTTTTTGTTCTATAATTATTCATTGGGGTCTAATGAGTCAGTATGCAGCTCGGCTGGAGCTGGGATGCTATCGGTGAGCCTATGGAAGCTTTTGAACAAATAGTGCTATTTAGAGCATTTAACACAATATCTTGAAAAATCGATTGTAAAGTTACTAGAAAATAAATCTGATGATTTAAGAGTACTCACCAGGTCCAAGAGAGTCTACTATCTGCTCGTCGTCATCCAGAGTGCCGCCAGTGACTCAGAAATGAGACTGGCCGAATAGGGACTGAAACAGGGGAGGAAGAAGAACGGCTAGCTACCATGAGCTTCCAGCAAGGAAGACCTACCAAGAAGGCATGCCAGAACTAGGAGGAAGTCTCGCTTGAGCCGTCGGCGTACTGGAGGACGCCAACCGAAACAGAAGGCGGCGACGACGCTGGATGAAGAAGAAGGCCGTCGGAGAAAGAAGGCACGTGCATGAGGAAAAGTTGTTGGTTTCACTGCCAATCGGACCAACTGGACAGTGATGCTAGAAGTCATCCGGAGAAGAGAGGTAGAGAAAGAGGAGGGAGGAGCCGCGGGAGAGGGAGAAGAGAGAAGAAGCCGGGAAGAATGGGGAAGCTTCGGGAAGAGGAGGCTGAAATATCAGCCAAGGCCGATCGAAAATCGGCTGGGCCGATCGAAAATCGGCTGGGCCGATTTCAGCCCCTTTTTTTTCAAATTTATGTTTTGGCCCCAAAATTTTGGCTTTATTTGAAATCTGCCCTATCCGATTTTGAGTCTTTTCACTTTAGTCCCTAGAGCATTTTTAGTTTAGTCCTTTTAAATTTTTATTTTGAATTTTCCTTTTTAATTTCTTAATTTTTCAGGTATTACAATCTCTCCTAGTTATGAGCCCACCATGGTGAGACTTGAAGCAATGTCCACTTATAGACCTAACTTGTGGGGCCAATTTGTAAAAAGTAGCTTATAGAGGCCCACTTATAGAAAGCAGTCTACAGAAGTTAATTTATAGAGACTCAAATTGTCAAATACATTTATTATTTGATGTAACATATTTATGACTTGTTGAATTATATTTATAACCTCCTAGCCTCTATAAAAAGGGAGGAATAGATATAATAAGGGGATCTCCAAAAGCCTAAAAAATAAATAATGTAAATCTGCTAAACTTTCTCTAGATAAATAAAAATCATCCGTAGATGTAAGGGTCAATGAATAGACTTTAGTCAAACCATGTTAAAAAACCCTTTTTGCCTCTACTATTCATCCTCTCCATCTCCTTGCCTCTCACTTATCCAACCAGATTGTAGTTTGGGGTTACAAAAATCGATCTGGTTGACGGAATCTTGGCATACAAAATTTCACTGTCAACACCTGGTAATTATTAAGAAATAAGGTAAAAGGAAATAAGTTGAATAGAGACTGATAGGCCTAGTAAAGATAGAATGATAAATTAGGAAAATGCCTAGGAACTAGATCCTACATGGAGATGCTTGTGATTATAACTGATACAGAGGAAGGATAGGAAAACCTATGTGCACTAGGAAGATAAGCCAAACTAATTTATTCATCACTGTGAAAGCCATAATAGTAGGTGACATATCTAAAAAGTGCGTTATGGAGGACACAATTATATGAAATGCAAGAAAGTGCATTCAAAAAAGGAATGGCATGGTTTAGGACCACATTTCTTATTGCTTTTTCCTCTTAACTTACATAGTATCAGTGTAAGTTATATGAGACTGACCTATCATGTAGGGTTAGTAAATCATATAAACTAAATATCTATAATATATGATACCTGATGGTCCCTGTACTTACAACCATGAGGTAGTCACTGTACTAATTTATTATGCTATTGCCCTATCTAATAGTTGACATGTTTAAATGGAATATGAATAATTAAAGAAAGGAAAGGCTAAATGAAATGCATGACAATGAAAAAAAGGCTAAATGAAACGCATGACAATGAAAAGGGAACTAAGTTAAATATACTAGAATTCAAAGAATATGATAATACATGCATATGTATCTATTAGTAAATTCATGGATATTATGTGATACATGATCTATATATATTCTTATGAACAAAAAGGTTTCTGCCTAAAAGGGGTGGAAACTCTTACTTCATTGAGTACACCAATTGTACTCATTTCTTCATGCTTAATTCTTTTTAGAGAACAAAGCTTAAGTAAACCTTGATTAAGCAGGGTCTGCTTCTGCTCATTGAAGGCAGAAGAAAAGTTTTTAGCATGCAAATATTTCATAATAAAGGATGTTAGGAGCCAGCCAAGTCAACCAGTCATGTAAGATTTTGATTTATTTCAATTTTCTTTAAAAGGATTATTTTATTTTAAATGATTTATTTCAAAACTTATGTTTTGTATTTCAAATAAAGTTTGTACACTTAGTTTCAAGATTTTGTTCATGTTGAATTTTGATTTGAAGAACAATTTACTTGAGTTTTAGAAGTCACAAGCTTATGTGTTCTTAGGTTACCACCCAATAATCCAAGTCAGTCATGTTACCATTCTTATCATTTTTCTTAGCCTTTCCTTCAGGCTCTTCATTAGGAGCAATGGAAAAAGCATGAAAATATTCTTGTTTAGGATGAACTCTTGTGTTATGGTATCAAAAGTTCAAAAATAAGTTATTGTTTTTTTATGATAAAAATTCTCATTTCTTTCATGCTCCTACCATTATCAAAAGAAAAAAATAATAAGATTGAGGACTTGAAAGCTTGTCACAGCCGGCAACTCTCTAACCAAAACCATATGGCACATGTCACCAACTCTTTGCTAACATGTCAGCCTTCCCATAAATTCTAGCCACACTTGGATAGATATTCGGAGCATTGAGGAGTTTGTCGCTCATACAATCAAAATTCAATGCACAACATGTCCACAAGCCAACATGAACATTTAGTCAAAGCATTAGCACATACCAAGTCTCGAAGAACATGCCACATAAGAAGCCTCTAGTGTAAATCAAGAAGGGACTTTTTAAAAATAGGGAGCGGGACAACTCTATTTTAATGATATATGCCTCATTACATAGTTTTAAGTGTGTAAGGGGAGTATCTCTAAGCTCCACACTCGATCCTTAGCCTGAGTCACAATGTCTCACTGGTCACCAACTCGCCCCCTTAAAAAGCATTCTAAGGAAAATCTCTATCGATAAAAGTAGACATACTTTTTTTTAGTTGACATAAAGGCTTTTCACCTAGCTCTTAAAGGTTCTAATACACTATCTCATATAGACATGAAAATAAAAATGGAAGGATCATAACTAGGTACTTGTATACTTGTACTACTATTGTCTATGGGTCCACTTAAAGCCTTTGGTCTTAATAGGCTCCCTGCTTTTTCCCTTCAAAGTCAATGGGGAGTGGTAGGGAAGGAGGTTTATGAAACCATTCAAAAAATCTTTGCTTAGTCAGGTCTGATTACTAATTTCAATGAAACAACCCTTATTCTTATTCCCAAAATTGACCACCTTGAAGTTACCAAGTCTTGCCAATTACTCCATGCAATGTGCTTTATAAAGAAATTATTAAAAAAATTGCAAATAAACTAAAGAAAGTCCTGAATAATTTGGACAATATTATAATCATTTAAGAAACTATCCATTCCATGAGAAAAATGAAAGGTGATAAATATTTCAATGCTATAAAAATTGATATGGAGAAAACTTATGATGGACTTACTGGCATTTTTGTAAAAGACATTTTGGATGAAGTTGCTCTTAGAGATTTATTAGTGAATCTTATTTGGCATTGCATCTTTACTCCCTTTATGCAGATTTTATGGAATGGTGATGAATCAAATACTTTCTTCCTCTCAAGAAGCATCAAGAAAGGTGATCTCTTATCCCCATATCTTTTTGCTCGTTATTTAGAAAAATTGACTCATTGTATCCAATTTATGGTTAATAATAATGCATGGAAACCAAGTGGAAGAAAGAGAACTATCCAAAAATATCCTATATATTTGTTTTTGCTAAAGCATTGTTGGATCAAGTTGAGATTGTCAAGAGGATTTTGTCTTTTTTTTCCCTAAAAATGTTTATGACTCTTACGCCTTTCATATTAGCTTTACTTTGGGCTTTGAAAAACTACAGATTTAGGGAAACATTTAGGTCTCCCGTTATTTCATAAGAGGACTAGTCATGTTATGTTTTCTCACATTATTGATAAGGTCTCCTAACGACTCCGTTCATGGAAAGGTTCATATCTCTTTTGTTGGCTGACTTACTCATACTAAATATGTGATTAAAGCTATTCCTTCTTACATTATGCAAATGACGCTTCTCCCATTTAGTGTTTGTGATAGTGTGGAAAAAAAGGCAGGAATTCATTTAAGGTCCTACAAAAGACAAAAAGAAAATCCACTTCATGAATTGAAAAACATTATGTCACCCTAAATAGCACAGTAGCCTTATGTTGCAATATATCAAGGATGTATAGCCAAATTTGGTTGGGGCCTTATTACTAAGGATGATGCTTTCTAAGCCTGTATACTCAAAACAAAATATAACTATGGGAGATATTTGATTCCACAAGTTAAGCATTTTAATGGTAAATCTAACCTTTGGAAGGGAATGGTTCAATCTTGGAAGAATAAGCAAAATGGCTTAGCTTGGAATGTGAGTAGTGGTAATCACATTATGTTATCTAAAGATATTTGGCTTAATAGTTAAGGTCCCTTGTTGAACTTCACTCGCCAGATATCTTAAACCAAGAAAGCATGAAAATAATGAAGGATTTTGTTTCCCTAAATGAAGAATGCGTAGATGTTGAAAAGGGTGTTTCCATCTAGTATTTGTCTTCAAATTATAGCTTATCATTCTTCAAACTCTACTCCAAAGGATTTTATTTATTGGAGATTTTCATATGATGGAAAATTTTCTATTATAAGTGCCTATAATAGCATATTTGATGATTAGAATAATGTTTTTAATGAAATTTGGAAGTTTATTTGAAAATGGAAATACTAGAAGAGACATAAATCTCTGCTTTGGTTATGTGCTCGAGGTAGGTTCCTGTTAATATTTGTTGCAAAGAATTGCATTTATCCTATCTTGATGTCTAGCCCTTAAGCATTGGCAACTAAAAAACCATTATACATTTTCTTCATGACTATAGAAGGGTACTAACATTTGCTTGCATCTTGTTAAGCCTAAACACTGGCCTTCTTTCTTCTTTGCAGGTATTAAAGATTGGATTTGCCTTAACCTTGAGCACAACTAAAGGTGAGACAAAGATATTCCCTAGAAATTTTATATAGCACATTCACTCATTCTATTTGACTTTGGAAGAATAAGAAGATTTTTGTTGATAATAATGATGAAAGCCAGGATCTAGCCAAAAGTATTCTAATCAAAGTAATAGAATTTCTAATAGCCCAAAAATGTTAAGGGAGATTTACTTACGGTATTTCAAAAGTAGAAACTTTAGTTTGATGGAATGTCCTTCCACATAGCTAGACCAAATTTAATGTTAATTGCAAGCTATGGCAATGTTCTTCGTGATAATCATGGAATGCATTTATGTGGCTTTTCTTGTAACTTAGGTGTGTGCTTAATCATAAAAGCTAAACTCTAAGCTATCTTGTTAGCCAATAATAAGCATGCTCTAGAGCTAAGCCTTCATGCCTTTACTAATCCTCCAAGGGATGTTGAGCATCTTCTGAGGAATGATAACATTGATGTTTCTTTTCCTATATTGGATAAATTTTAGTTTTTTCTTTTAATTTGTTCTTATAACAAAAAATTGTTTCAAATTAAATTTTTTCCATGAAATCAAAAGTATTCTTTCAATTATTGCTTGGGTAATTCTTGGAAATCATATACTTTCAATGTAGACTAATCATTTTGCCTGAAAAAACAATAAAAATGAGTTTCACAAGATAAAAAGTTCATAATATAAAAAAATAATAAAATAAAACTTCCAAAAAAAATTACAAATTTAATATGCCAAAATGTAAAAAGCAATAGGCATTTAGTTCAAAGAATCTTTCTACATTCTTGAGAATGTTTTAAGGGAGTGTTAAATTATCATTTTTTGTTCAAAACTAAAAAAAAAAATTATTTGGGATTGCGAACATTTCTGAAAATGCTTTTACCGCATATTCTCTTAAAATATTCCCATGGAAAAGGTGGCTAGGACTGTAGGACAAAGCAACTCACACCCAATAAGGGTGAATTGGGTATTCTTAAATCTTTTACATTTTTTAACATTCTCTTTAAAAAAATATTATTTTCAAAAACCCATGGGATGGTTTTAATTCAAATAACCTAAAATAGTTAGATTAAGTTGTTTGCACATAAGAAAATAACAAGTCAAAGTACTTGTGCAAAGCAACACAGTTAACTATACAAGGCAAGACAATAATGAGCACATTCAAAGATGGAAATCATTTCTTTCAAAGAAATTAATTTCTAGGCAAATGAATAAACAATGAGACACAAAAATTATTCAGCAAATTTCAATAATATAAACAAAGTAAAGTAATATCTCAATACATCAACAAGAGCAAAAGTATATAGAATAACGTAAATTGCTAAAACATAAAACGAGAAGGGATAGAGAGATTCAAATTCAAGATTTACAATGGTTCTTCCTTGAAAAAAAAATGTTCAAGGTGGATGTCCACTTCCAAGTTCTCAATTAAACTTGAATCCACTAAAATTAACAATTCCTCCAAGTTTGGACAGGCATAAGGAGAAAGCCTTTACAAATGATTGTTTACCCACAATCAAAAACTTTTTTTTTTTTTAGAATCACAACAACTGACTCAAAAGGAGAAAACAAATAGCTTAACCACTATTTAAACCAAGGTAAGGCTACCCTTAGGAAATCCAATAATTTTTGAAAGATTTTATAGAAAAATTAAAGAACTCTAAAGTTTGGATTACAAATTGAAGCCTAATAGATTTGGAATCAATCAAATGTAGCTCATATCAAAGAATTTAGATAAAGAGTTGAAGTATAGATGAAAAAAAATGTTTGCCTCTTAAGAATTAAAGTTTTGCTATTAATAATGTCGTGAAACAAATATATATAGTAAATGAAATCATACTTTAAAAAAATAGCTATTATGTGCAAATCTGGTCGTGTGATCATGATTGCAAGCATAATCACGGGTTTAAATTTTGAAATTTAAGTAAAATTGTGATTAGAATCGTGGGATTCAAAATTGAAGCACTTGATTTGAATCACTAAAATGCAATACAAAATGTAATTCTACTAGCTCGAAGTTGTAAACTTTCAGTAGAGCTAGATTTGAATGCAAACAAAATTAAAAATAGGGTTATGAAAAACTCGATTCGAATGACATAAACCTAGTTCAAAATTTGATTCAAATCGCAAGGCTAAATGCCTACCCTGTTCTTGAAAGTATAATTGTGAAAACAGTGCAAAATGTCCCGATTTGAATCGCGAGGTTTGGAGATGAAGAATAAACTTTTCCAAACCCTTTTTAAACCAATTTACTCCATTTTAACTTTCATAAACCAATTCAAAAACATAATTCTAAATTGAATGAGTAACAAGTTAGAATTTAGAATGTTTTTAGTTAAATATTTCAAATGTAAAAACATTTTCAAGATTAGACCAATTGATAAATCATATAAAAACATCTTGGAATATTTTACTTTGATAAAAAATCTTGAGGCAAAGTTTCAAATGTAGTTTCAAAATAAATGAGCTAAATTTCAGATAATCCAATATCTTTATATTTTATCTAGAGTTAGGCTTAAACGAGAAAAATCAATACTTGACTTCAATGCTCACTTTATTTTCTTTGGACAATCATACAATATAAATATAAACTTTGCAATCCATATATTTATTCTAATCTAATTTATCATAATACATGATTTAACTAAAATAAATTAACACAAAAATATGCATTACAAACTTATCATATATAGTGATTAACCATAGTATAGCATTCCTATTAACATTAAGCATATTGAACATTGATATAGCACAAGAAGATGCATGACAATATATTTACCATTTATTATTTGTCATCATTAAAACTAATCATTTAGAATCTTAAAACTAACAAGGATATCTTAAATTTTTATAATATGTGAAGGTTTAAGTTATATAAAAATACTATTTTATCTATTGTTTCATTTACTACCTCAATCCACTACTAATTATGGTCATTGACCATCATTGAATATTATTTATTACTATCTATCGTTATTTATCATCTATTATTATTAATCATCATCTATCATAATTTATCAACGTTGATTATTAACTATTATTATTGATGAAATTATTGATGATTCGTCATCTTTCCAATGTTGAGAATCAACTTTCTTGTATTAAGTGTTGTTAACCAATCCACTTCTATGAGATTAACTACTCAACTTTCAATGAAAATATTTTTAAAAATATACATATTAATTAAAATAAGAGATGTCATAACATTTCTAGAAAAAAAAAAAAAACAAAACAAAACAAATTCGGATTCAACCGCAGACATATCCGGGGAATGTTAACATTCATGTGACTCCGATACCGCCTCCACAAACCAAGCATACCGTGCAAGGAATTAATAGGATGATAAAGGCATAAACCTAAAACACTGGATTTCATTTCACAAACCAAATTCACTGATAATTGGGGATGAGGGAATTTGTGCGATTGGTAAGGTCGGCTCTTTCTTCGCAATCAGCCAAAGCAACGAACCCAAATAATCTTCATCGCCGCCTCATACATGTTGCATCATCAACGACGCGGGTTCTACAGAACCAGAACGCTTTGTCTACCTCTAGGTTTTCATCTTTGAGAACTTCGTCTGTAGATTCTTTGTATTCGAAGAAATGGACTCATTTTGGAGGTTTGTATTTTAATCTCATTTGTCGTACAAATGCCTCGTGTTTGATTGCACTGAAAATTATATGCATTGTGTTTAATTAATGTTTTTCGATTTCTGGGTTGTAATCGATGATAATAATGAGTTCAAGTCAGTTATTCAAGTTCCTAACTTGCATTTCTTTAGATATTTATAAAGAGGATAAATATGATTTCTTTGTTTCTGAGGTTTTTTGAGATGATGTATTAATTGTACGCACTGTGCTGCATTGGGTCAATAGGAGTTTGTTGTTATTCAGAATCAGGTTATCGAATTTATAATGTATTCTTGTTAGTTCTAAATGATAGTTATGATTTGATTGTATTGCAAATGAAATGTGGTGTGCCTGTTACCATTTTCTGGAGTTATTTTTAATTCTTGAATTGATGTTAGTTTCATAAATGATGTTTAAAATGGTGGTTGAGCACAATTAAATGATTGCTACTTCGCTGGCATTAATTTGGGATTACCTTGGGCAGGGCAGAAGAGGACTATGTTCATCCAAACGCAGTCCACTCCTAATCCTTCATCACTGATGTTCTATCCAGGGAAACCTGTTATGGAAGTTGGAAGTTCAGACTTCCCAAATGCTCGTACTGCCATGAATTCTCCTTTAGCAAAAGCACTTTTTGGAATTGATGGTATGACACTATGTCTCTTTCTTTTCCCCCCTTTTTTTTCTTTCTGTTATCTTCATGTGCCATTTTGGTCTCACTAGCAAAACGTGCATATCTTAAGCAATCATGGGGACCATCTGTTGTTTGCATTTCTGAGAATTTTCCCCTTTTTTCTCTCTTATTCTGGACATGGATTATTGGATTGCAAATTGATTCAGATACAAGTGGTAAGAAGTGGAATAGAAGTTAAAAAAAAAAATTAACAGGATGAAGGTGTAGATTAGTGACTTGCATTCAATGTCTTCCCTTCCTATCGCTTTTTCCTGATGACTCCCGGTAAAATATCTTATTTGAAGTCAATTCTAGATCTTTGTTAGTATTTCCTTATCGGGCCCTCTGCATTTCTTTTATAAGCAATTGAAAGAGCATTACACCTAATTTTAGAATAACAGCTGTGGAATCTTTTCTATGGAAAAATGGATATTATTGGTTACCTCATAATTCACACTTTTAAGTTTAATTTATTGTACTGGCCTGTGGATCAGTCAATATTGCCTCTCAGGTTGCTAATGTGATGTGGCTGCTGGAGACTATTGTATTAAATTTATGATTTTTGTAATCATTATCAAGGTGGTATATGTTTATCTAAAACTATTCTGCTCCTAATGCAGGAATTACTCGGGTTTTCTTTGGATCAGATTTTGTTACTGTTACAAAATCAGAAGAT
>JANHAO010029021.1:0-10466 GCA_026873985.1 Saraca asoca
GAAGTCTCCATTGCAGCCTAACAATGGCCAGAGGAAGAACTACTCGGAGCTCAACCACTCCAGCCCTCCAACCGACGGACACTCCTATTGTGGGGGCTCACCAATAGTCTGCTGCTGCTTTTGAAACTCAAGAGGCACAAACACCCGACCAACCTTGTTCGACGCTTGAAAGCACGGTAAGAGAGCTGGCAGAAACTGTCAAAGCACTGGCGTAGGCCCAAGCTTAGAACACATAGAGACAAGAAGAGCTCATAGCACAGCTTCAGCAGTTTCACAAAGAGTCTCAAAAGGAAACTCATGAAGATCATGATAGCTAGCAATTGGGGGGCTCTCAACAAGCAGGAAGCTCCACCCCTCAGTTTGAGACACAGAATCAGACAATGGAGGAAGTCCTCTGTAAGCTCGAACGGCTAAAAGAGCATCCGCAGCCTCAGAACCATCAGCCTTGCCGTGAGGAAACCCCTCATTTTTAGTGGAGATCGAGATGCAACCTCTCCCACAGAAACTCAAAGTACTGCTATCCTGCTGTACAATGGGAACAATAACCCAAGCGACCACCTGGATGCGTTCAATACTCAAATGGACCTCCAAAAAATCGACCCCCTGGTGAAGTGCCGCGTCTTTCCCGCCACATTAGGGGGAACGCCTCGGGCATGGTTTAAGCACCTCCCGGCTCGCAGTATCGACAGTTGGGAAGAATGCCAAAGGAAATTTGTTGATCAATACCGAGCGCTGAAGAAGTAACTTGCGCCTCCTTGCCACCTTATGTTGATTTTCCAGTGCAAGGACGAGCTGTTCAAGGACTATGTAACCCGATTCAGGCACAAGGCCAACTCCGTGGAGAATCCTTTGGAGGAAAGCATTCTAACGGCTATCTCAACAGGACTTTGCAAAGACAGTAAACTATGCCAAAGCCTCTACAAGTCCTCCATACGAGACCTCACCAAATTCTATGATCGGGCAACTAAACAAATAAGATGGGAAAAAACCTTCGGAACGGAGGAACCCAAGCATAAAGCGAGCCATAGTGGTCCCGTCGTGAGCAAAAAGAGGGGTAGCAAGAGTCACAACAACCCCACTCCTCATCTCGTGAAAAAGGTCAAACCTTAATGACCTGAAGGTCGCTTCGAGAGCTACAACATCTTATCAGACACACAGGACCAAATCTTTATCGCGGAAAGGCATAACGAGGACTTCAAAATGCCCAGACCATTAAGAGCACCCGTCAAGTCCAGAAACCAAAGAAAATTTTGTGCTTATCACAATGAGGCTAGACACACCACCTCAGATTGTCGGGCACTGAAAGATGCCATAGAAGACCTCATCAGAAGAGGCCGACTACAGGATTATGTGGTAAGACCATAGGGATAGTGCGCTCAACAACCTCAGTGATTTGCCACCCAAGAGCCTAAGCCCTCCATCAGAACCATATTTTGATCCTGTAGCATTCATTTGTCATCAATGGTGACTAATTGTATCAACTATTGTATGCTAAATTAATGTAAGTCACCGATTGGCCAAGCATTATCTAGACAAAGAGTTTTCACTCCATCATTGCAATCTCATTGCAGCATTACTGTGCAATCCCGCTACAGCGAACGATTTTCACCTCGCTACGACAAAACAAAATGAAAACAAAACAAAACTGAGGGTGAGAAGGCCTTGAGCCTACCTTGCAATGCTCGAGGGTGAGACGGCCTTGAGCCTACCTCACAACTACCGAGGGTGAGACGGCCCCCGAGCCTACCTCGTGGCTATGAAAACTCAAACAAAACAAAAAATCAATGAATGATTTTCACCTTGCCACAACAAAACAAAACTTCAACAAATAGAACAAAATCCTAGCCACCAGCCCACTATAGCACAGAGAAACTGAAACAAAATCATTACAACTTTTACACAAATTTCCCGTAGCTTTTATGTGGACTAATTTCCCACAGATCTCATGTGGATGAATTTCTCATGTCTCGAACGAGATCTCTCGGGCACAGCTCGCATGCGACCCCCCTCTCGTACTCATAACAGATTGAGTTGTCAGAAAAATAAAGCGCAGTCGATTGGCTAAAAAGAGAAATTTTATTGATCATCAGAAGTTTACATACAGCGATGCGTGAAGCATCCATTACAACATTTGAAAGAAGAAAAGCTCATATAGAAAAAAAACCTCAGCCAACGAGGAAAAATTACATCAAGAGAAGAAGTGCAGAAACAAAGGCAAGAAGCTCAACGACCCAGCATAACCATTCCTGTAAGAAGAGAAAAAGGCCGATCATCGAGCTCTTGCCTGCAGGAAGGATAGCTATTGCCAAGCTGCTCCTGCTTATATTCCTCCGACGCATCCCCCTGAGCCAGACCAAAGGCAAATCAAAAAGTCATAAAAACCGACTGGCCAAGAAGCAACACCACAAGCAAAGCCCGGAGGAGGTGGCCCGAAGTCAGCATAAGATCCCCAGGAGCCCGCCAGGCAGATCCTACGATGGAGCCACATGCAACAGGCTATCCATGTCTCCCGACACTCTGCAATAGGCCATCCACTTCTCAACAAGCTTCGCCGGAAGCCAAGACACCAAAATGCAGGGGGCTCTTCAGTCTCCTTCATCGAGTTTCTCTGGGACGAACGAAAGAATGCCCTAGGCTATAAAAAGACCCACTTGGCCCTTTGAAGAATTCAGAAGGTATCTGACCTGATTTTCATCCAACAGCCCGAAACGAGCGACAACGCCATGCCAACGACCAAAAATGGCAAGCAGAAGAAAGCATGACCTAAAGCACAACGAAAAGACATCTGACATGACACTTCGATGAAGGGCGGACACTGACTAAAGATATGAATCAAGCCTACAAAACTTTCAACTCCTGATCCACAAAGCAAATCGAGAGTTGGGGGGCTTATGTTATTTGCAAAAAATGGCCTCAAGAGCTCGAAGCCCCGGGCACGCCAAAGGCACTCAGTGAGCTTCGCTTCACCTATCAGAAAGTGGCACAGCAAAGTTGTCCCGACACCTTCCCATGAAGCAAGCCTCACTTCGGGATGTAGTGAGGTCATTCGGATACATCCCCCGAAGTGACCCTTGCCTCACGAGGCAGCGATGCAGCAACCCAATGAGAAGATCACAAGACCAGCTCGTTAAACCATCGATCACCCTGCTTGAGCCCACTACCTCACTTCAGTAGCACCAAGCTCGTACAGTAGGTCCCCATGATGCCCCCGAGCCAGGAATTCCTGCTCAGGACACCCACCACCTCGCTTGGCACAACCATACCAAGTAACGGACATAGACAGATAATAAGTCTACAGCTGACCAAGGGGGCCTACCCCATAGCCTACATTTTGCAGTAGTCGAGTTGTAGCCTTTTACTATCTTTTCTATTTATATCTTGATGTAACACAATTGTAGCTTGTAATTAATGCATGTAACTCCTCCTTCCTCTATAAATAAGATTGCAATGTTAAAATAGGGGGGAGGCCAAACACTCTATAAGCAGAAACTCTGCTAAAATCATTTACATTAATAAAATCTCCACCGTAGACGTAGGGTTTGGTACCGCCCGGATTTAGCTGAACCACGTTAAACTTGCTGTCTCTTCATCCCTTCTTCCTCTCTGCCCATCCTCTTCTGTACTTTGAAAGCAGTATTGGATCCCTGAACTACTCTCTGTTGGCTGATGTTTGGGTCTTCTACACGAACCAAATTTCGCCATCAATAATGCATAAATTAACCTCTCCTTAAGTAATTCAAAAGCCTTCTCTTGCTCACTTTCCCACTTAAATCCCACATTCTTTTTCACTACCTTACTTAAGGGTGCGACTATGGTGCCAATGTCCCTTACAAACCTCTTATAAAAGCTAGCTAACGCATGGAAGCTTTTCACCTCACTCATGGTTTTTACTATAGGCCACTCGCTAATGGCTTTCATTCCATTTCTATTCCTTTGCCACTCACCACATAACCCCAAAATGTAATTTTCTTCAAGCAAAATGAACACTTTCCAAAATTGGCATACAACTTTTCATCTTTCAAGGATTACAACACCTCAAGTGCTCAACATGCTCATTTTCATTTTTACTGTACATAAGGATGTCATTAAAATACACAACTACAAATTTTCCAATGAAAGTACGTAAGTCATAATTCATCAATCTCATAAATGTACTATGAGCACTTGTCAAATTGAAAGGCATGACCAACCATTCATACAATCTATGCTTAGTTTTGAAAGTAGTTTTCCATTCATCTCCTAATCTCATTCTAATTTAATGATAACCATGTTTCAAATCAATTTTAGAGAACACATAAAATCCATGCAACTCATCAAGCATATCATCTAGCCTAGGGATAGGATATCTATACTTTATAGTGATTTAGTTGATTAGCTGGCTATTAACACACATCCTCTAAGACCCATCCTTTTTAGGCACTAGCAAAATTGAAACTACACAAGGACCCATGTTCTCTCTAATGTACCCTTTTGCCATGTGTTATTCCACTTGTCTTTGAATTTCCTTGGCCTCTTCAGGATTGGTTCTATATGCTGGCCAGTTTGGTATGGATACTCCCAAAATAAAGTCAATTTGATGTTCTATCCTTCTCATTAGTGGCAACCTATGAGGCACCTCCTTGGGGAACACCTCTTCAAATTCTTGCAAAACTAAATCAATTGCGCTAGGCAAAACAACATTTTTATGGTTAGTGTTCACATAAGCTCTTTTGCATAGAAGGACTAGCATAGGCTAATTAGCATAGAAAGCATGCTTTGCATCACTAGCCTTAGCAAACACACTTAATTTTCTTTTGCCTTGCTTTGAATTTTCTCTCAACACTTTTCTTTCTTCTCTCTTTTCATTCTTAACATCTTTTTCTTCACACATTTTCTTTTTGTTTTTCTCCTTTTTCAATTATTCTGCAAACACTTGTTTTGGGGTTAGAGGTACAAGAGTAATCGGTTTGTTATCTTTAACAAAGTTATACCTATTGAGGAAGCTATCAAGAGTTATATGTCTATCAAATTGCCATGGCCTTCCTAACAACAAGTGACTTGCTTGCATAGGAATAACATCACAAAGAACCTTATCTTGGTACCTTCCAGTGGAGAATGCTACTAGAACTTGTTTTGTGACCTTCACCTCCCCACTATCATTCAACCATTGCAACTTGTAAGGTGTGGGATGATTCAAGGCAAGCAAGCCCAATTTTTCCCTGATAATTATGCTAGCCACATTTGCATAACTCCCTCCATCAACAATAAGATTGCACGCTTTACCCTTCATATGACATCTTGTATAAAAGATGTTTTCTCTTTGTTTCTCATTTTCTTCCTTAGCTTGAACATTTAAAACTCTTCTCACCACTAAGGCTTCTCCTTCAACCACATGCTCTACTCCTTCACTACTCTCCCCTCCACTAAAGTTAGACTCTTCCTTTTCTCTTTCATTTTCACTTGCAGACTCAATCTCCCCCTTCCCCTTCACTAGCGTGATTTTTTTGTTAAGGCATTCATAATAAGCATAGTGACCGTGGCCTAGGCACTTGAAGCATTTGATGTTTCTTTTTCTTTGAGGTGCTTCAACCCTGCCTTTTGCCCTTGGGGTCTTCTCCTTTAGCCTTGGGAAAACTTTTAGCCATAAACTTCTTTGAGTATTTGTCATCTTTTTGCTCATGTTTCTTCTTCCAATTAAGCTCCCATGAAGAGTTAGGTTGATGCCCATATTTGGAAGAACTCCTCCTCTTTAGTTGCCTCTCCACTTTCATAACCATGTGTACCATGTCTTCTAACTCCACATAATGTTGTAGCTCCACCACATTTGCAATGTCACAGTGTAGACCAGGGAGAAATTAATCCATTGTTGTTTCTCTATCTTTCTCCACATTAGCTCTTATCATGGCCACTTCCATCTCTTTGTGGTAGTCTTTAACACTTTTAGAACCTTGTGTGAGACATTGGAGCTTTTCATACAACTCTCTATAGTAGTGCTTAGGAATGAAACTCTTCCTCATAATAGTCCTTAACTCATCCCAAGTAGAAATAGGTCTTTCATGATATATTCTTTTACTTTGGACTAGATAATCCCACCATATGATAGCATAATCCATGAATTTAACAATCACAAGCTTTACCTTCTTTTCTTGGAAATAGTTATAGCAATCAAAGATCAACTCCACCTTCTTTTTCCCACTCCAAATAAGCTTTTGGATTATTTTTTTCCCCAGAATGGAGGAATTTGCATCTTTAGGTTATGAAGGCTAAAATCAACTCTTTCTCTTCTTGGCTTCTCATTTCTTCTTCCCACATATCTTCTATCACCCCTCCTCTCACTCCTTTCGGTGTCACAAAAAGAAGTGGATTGCTCTTCATCATCCTCACCTCTCCATTCACCCTCATTGCTATCATGATGATGACTTTGTCTTTTATATATTCTTTCATGGGGATTTCTTCTATTTTCAACTCTTGCAAGCCTCTTTCCAACTTCTTTACGTTTCATATTCACCCTTTCAAATTGTTTTTGCATGGCTCTCAAGGTGAACATGATCTCATCATTTTGAGAACTACTACTATTCGCCATCTTTAAATAAGTAACAACTTGCAAGAAATATGTTAGAAATCAATAGGGTCCTCACCAACACTTTCCTCACTTGTGTTTGAGACACTCCATTAGTATTTATACTCTAATGTTAGGCTTTTGCCCTCAAATCAGCTTACACACTCTTGCTTTTTTCCACTCTTATCTTATCTCTTTAAGAGTCTTTAAGAACTAAAGAGACAAGATCTCTGAGTTTTCAAAAAGTGCCAGCCTCTCTCACACAAAAATCTAATAATTCCAAAGTGGCATGAACCAACAATTGCAAAAAGCAATGAAACAATGAAGGAAGTTAAATAAATTGGACAGCACAAAAGGAAGAAAGTTTCGGCTAAAAATTTTTTGGGTAGTCAAAAATACTATAGCAAATTCAATGGTCAAGAAAATGGATTCCAAACTAGACTTTCTAAGCTACAAAAATGTTTATGCATCCAAACAACACATTCAAATTGAATACATTGAAAAATGATTCAAAAAGAAACCAATTTTTTTTTGGATTGAATGGAGCTCAAACTTACAGAATTTTTTTTTTTGGTTTCCAAAGGTTCAAGATAGTACTTGCTTTCTTTCTTTTATACTTTCTTTTTCTCTTGTTCTTTCTTTCACACTTTGTTTCTTTTCAACTTTTGTTTCTCTCACACTTTGTTTCTCTTTTCTTTTGTCACAATATTATTTTGCTCTTGTTTTTCCACTAATATTTCCTCTCTTTCTTTTGTGTTTCCTAACTAATAGACTTGCTGTTAGAATTTTTTAGCACTTGGAACAACCAAATTGAGTAGCCAACATCAATCTTAATCAACCACAATTGGATTAAAACAATTACAAATAGTTGTACTCAATAGGAAGATGTTTTTGGCATAAAACACAATCAAATTCAAGCTTGGATAACAACAAAATTTTTGGGAATTGCAGCAGCAAGTTTTGACCAAAATAGGGGAAATTTGGACAACAACTAAACCAAAATAGGGGACTGTCATTTTCACACAAAACTTTGATGAAATGTTGAGGAAAATCGCATAGAATTTTCAACAGAAATTGACAAGCAAACAAGTAGAATTAAAGCAACAAAATGAAGCAAAATTGGACACACGATTAATAAGAAAACAATCAACAAAAAGGCACAATAACATGGAAGAATAGCAAGCACAAAAAAACATAGAAAAATTCTATTGAAATAGCAAATAAAATTGAAGAGATATCACCTGAATTTGGAGAGTTGAAACTTTGATGCCAAATTTATGCGATCTCCACAAGAGATGCACATGGACCTTTCCAAATTCAGCCATAAAGATGAGAGAAAAAGAAGGATATTCATGCCTCACACTAGAAAAGAGAAGAAGGGGAGTGATAAGTGATAAATTAGACATCGTAAAGAGAAATCTCTTTGATAAATCTCTAGTTCACTCAAGAACCCTAATAGAGGAACGTCTCACTAGAAGAAGATGACCCTTCAATTTCATAAATTGTGTAATCTAAATTCTAAGGGAAACAAGCCTTCCCAAATAGCTATCACTAAACAAAAATTGGCTAGACTCATCAAGCAAACAAGCCCAGACAAGGACTAAACAATTTAGCAAACATAAAAAGCCTAAGCTAATACAAAAAGTCCAAAAACAAAGTAACACAAGGTGGACCATATGGCCCTTACAAGGTGGTGTCTAAAATGGAGACAACTAGGCCAAATAAGTAATGCAAAAACAACCCAAGATGCCATATGTGCTAGCCATGTGTCCTCCATGTTGGCACAAGGATGCTTAAGTGGCTCCACTTGATGACATGGCTTCAATGCATATGACTCTTGACTTTTCCAAGCCATCCTCCTCATGATTGCTCCAAATGTGTTCACATAAGCCTTGGAGAGCCTCCCTAATCCTTCTAGCCTTAGTCCTTGTGATAGGTCCATCTGGAATGTACAAAGGCTCTTGGTGATTTCTTGAATGGTCCATTGGTTTCCATCACTACGCAACTCAATGTTGAAGATAAGAGGAAGTGTCAAAGAGCTTGAGCAAGTTCAAGTGGCATTGCACCTAACCATGCTTTTGGAGTCTAAGGCTATGAGTGGATAGTTTACTCCCTTTTTTATATCTATATACAAGTTTGATTAAAAAAATAAAACTAAACTCACATTTTGATTTTACCTTATACCAAATATTTGATCTAGATGGAAATTTTGTAAGTTGCTTTTCTAGAAGTTGTCACTTTATATTAATAGATTCATGAAAAGGTTTAATATGTTTTTAGTGCTTGAAATCTTACTTTTATACAAATCAATTTTGAAATGAGAAATGTTAGCATAAGTATTGATAGAAAGGAAATGTGGTTTAAACTTTTTCTTATAAAATATTAATTTCTTTGGATTTGATTGGAAAATTTCATTTTGGGATCCTTGGGAAATTCCTTTAAGTAAACCCCCAATGCACTTGGAACATACAACTAGTGGCCATTTAACATGTTGGAGGGATAATGGTAGGTTATGGTGGAGGGATAAGGTGACTAAGGAAATGAAAATGCAAATTGAATAAAAGGTAGGTTGTTGACAGGAACTTACAAAGGAACCTATCGAATTATGTCATCTCCTATGGAGATTTTTATTCCTCTTTTACTATCATTGGTTTAAATGATTGTACTAACTCTTTTGCTTCTAGCTATATGAAATACCTAAATTGTTTGCATACTCCACTCTCTTAAAATATTTAAAATTGTTGATTTACTTACTATATGTGTGTGTGTGTGTGTGTGAACTACTTGATCTTTTCACTTCTATTGTTATGATTACAAAAATTTCTTATGTAAATTATTTTAGTTGTACGGTTAGGAGAGACTTTTGAGCAAAGATAAATTGTCTTATTTTACCTTTTTTCCATACATTGAAATTACACAAATAGTTTTCCTAATCTTTATCAAAAGTGGATTGTTATGTATTTAGGTTGTATTACTCACATTGCCAAAGTTCATAACTATTATGGGTGGCTTCCAATATAAGACAAAATGAGATGAATCTAGTCGAGAAGGGCCTCGAATCACTCAAAAGTGTTAAGTCCACAAAGAAGGGAGGTCGGCTCGCTGATCGTGAGCATGGGACGCAAAGGAAGCTTAAAAGACAAAAGTCTGCACTCACTAGGCGGAACTAATCTTAGGTCACTAAGAGGGGTGAGCTACATCCAAGATATTCACCCTGTGAGCTTGAGGATTAGTCCACAGTACCACAAATCACATGACCTATGTCCCAATCAAATGAGCGGCCCCCAGTCTCAAGGTATGGACAAGTCTAATCAATAGTTAAGAGCATATTTCCCTAGCTGACACACCAGCCTCCAGAGGAAGACACCCATCTATAAACCTCATAAAGTACAATCTAGGTTGTCTGTACGTGATAGTTACAAGATATAACTAATGTACAAATTGGGAAATTACCATTGTAACCTCCCCTATTTCTATAAATAGGGGTCGGTCCATCGTAAAAGGGGGGACAGAGAGAGAAGAGGGGGGAAGCTTTGTCAAAATACTGAGAGAGAGGCCTGAGGGAAACCTTGTGTACTATAGCTCTGCTCATCTGAATAGTGAGAATCACCACCTTAAAGGCAAATACAATTAGCATGGATGTAGGGGCGAAACTGGCTGTAGCCGAACCATGATAAAAACACTCCTGGTGTCTATTTTTCTTCTTCTTCATTCATTTTCCTATCTGTTCACTCACTAACAGTTCACATTTTGGGTGTTGACTAATATCTAGGTCCACAAAACTAGATTTTACCATCAACATAACCATATGAAGAGAAACTTGTAAATTCTACTGGTATGTTAGAAAATTAGTAATTTTGTTTTGTCTTAAATTATATTAAATATTTTGTGAGGGATGGAGAATATAGTATGAACTATAAAAGTGAAA
>JANHAO010029022.1:0-10483 GCA_026873985.1 Saraca asoca
AAGAGGTCTTTCGGTTGATGAAAGATCAAGTGGAGTAGACTTAAATTGTGGTTTCAATTCAAGTTGAACCACTTTAAAAATTCTGTAATTTCTTGTTTATTTTATTGCATATTTCTAATTTTTGCAATCTGTAATTCCAATTTCTGCAATATTATTTATTGCATCAATTTTGCTACATTGTTGATTCATTTTGTGAGCTAATTCATCTTTATCTTAAACCAATCTATTTGCTCTAAAAGATTTTAGTTAAATCATTTCAATTAAGTTTTTTTTAAAAGTTGTATGTAAATTCTCCGATGGAAAAAGGGCAAGATCCAATTTAACTTCCTCATTTTAACTTTTTAATCACACTTAAAGGGACCTGACACAACTTATCAATAACTAGTCATGAGATACTATAACCAGAAGGTCTAAGTTCAGAACTACAAAATTGGTGATCTCATACTATTCCTAATTCTTCCTGAAGCTCACAAGGCTAATGACAGGACATTAGGTCTGAATTGGGAGGGCCTGTATATAATCAAGGAAAACTTGGGAAACAAAGCTTATCACCTAATGAATATGAATGAGATTGAAGTTCCTCGAGCTTGGAACACTGAGCATCTCTATCTATATTTTCAATATAGATTCTAAGCTTGTAATATTATTCAAAAATTAATAAAAGCACTCAAGTCTTTTCTCAAATTTTTATGTTTGTGTTTATTCCATTTCTAAATAAAATCTCAATAAAGTCTTATAAGGGAAGTGAGCTATATGTAAAAAAAAAAAAAAAATCATAGATTTCTGGTCGAGACACATACCGCTGAGCAACAAGATTGATGTGGTGCAACCTACCTAGCAACAAGATTGCCATCACACAACCCACTAAGCAACAATATTACTCTGGCATGACCTATTGAGCAACTAGATTGCTGCGAAATGGCCCACTGAGCAATAAGATTATTGTAGCATGACCTATTAAGCAAAATGATTGCTATGACATGACCCACTAAATGACACGATTGTTGTGGCGTGACCCATTGAGCAACATAATTACTGTGGCATGTTCCACTGAGCAACACAATTATTGTGGCGTGAGCTACCTACGCACCTAACTCATGCTAGTTGAGGCGTAACTTTCATATGACCTATGTGGGAACTCAACTTGTGCTAGCTAAGATGTAACTTTCATGCGACCTACTAGCTTCACATAAATTTATCAAGTCATGGTTTGTTGGCTGAGATCCATTTATACTAATTCATATGTTATCATTTGCGACCTACATAGTGTTTAACTTGATCATTAAATCATGATTTGCTAGCTATTATATGTAATCTATTGAGCAGTCAATTATGGAAACTGAGAAGAATCAAGCAGGAATATTATAAAAGTTCATTTAACACCTTCTTCAATAAGGTAAAGTTATACAAAGTTCAAGAATGAAATTTAAAATTATAAAAATCATGACCTAAGAAGTTTGGTCCCTAGAAGTTGAGCTTTTATGGGATAAAGGGATGACATATGGAGTAAGCAGATCGCCCATCATTTGATTATCAAAGGCTTCCAAGACCTGCAAGCCGCTCTCTCTTTGAATAGCGCCCTCAACAAGATAAGCTCTAACCGAGGACTTTGCACCTTTATTGGAAAAAGTGGCCTTTGTAGCCTCCCCGAAGCCCTTTATAGCCTCAAGAGCATCCCTACCAAAAAAGGAGAATTCAATCTTCGGGTGCCGCTCCCATAAAGTGTACAAGAAGGAGGCATTGGTTTCATATTCCACATTTTCTGTTACTTTCATAACTAGCATAGTGGTCTCTGCTTTAACCTGAGCGACCTCTTCTTTTCCTAAAGCAAATTCTTCCTTAGCCGTCTCATACTTCTTAGCAACCTCAACTCATTGTACTGCCACATCCAATTTTTTCTTTATTCTTGTTAGCTTATCAACTACTTTATTAAGGCTGGATGTGATAGCCTTGCAATTTGCCTCCTCACGAGATAGAGCTTCCTCATCTTCTTTTTGAATGATCTCGGCATTTCTTGTTCTCTTTTTTAGCTTCAAGACCTCGATGGTCATAGCGATCAGGTCACTCTCATGTTTTTCCTTCCTTTCATCCTAAGCTCGAAGCGTGCACCTTAGCTTTATTATTGTTAGCAAGTTCTAAAAAATCAATTGGTTAAGTCAAATTACAAAGAGGCAAAAGAACTAGGTTGAAAGGACTTTACTTACCAATATGCCATAACAAGCTGTATAGCCCAACAATCCTTCACCCAAGAACTCCTCCAACTTTAATGCTTTGGCCTTATTATAAGGCCCTAAGATCAGGTTAACATTCTCCAAGAAGAAGTTGAAGTACTCCTCTATTTTTGGACCAAGACTGGCAGATTACTCCTCAGCCTTAACCTCGGGTGCCACCTGTTATGAAGTGACAACAACTCTCTTCCCCTTGTCTGCTCCTTGCTCTTTGGCAGGGAGCTTGGAGGGGGATCTGACTTCAACTGCCTCAACCATCTTAGGATACAAGGTGGTAACTAGCTTCCATGAGGGTACTACTACCAAGGTTGAAAATTGATTTGTAGCAGTTGGGTTTGTAGCAGCATTGTGGTCGATAAGGTTGCTGCAAATTGAGTAGTTGGTGGCTTTTAAAGGGTGAGCTCTACTATGTTGTCGTAGTCTCAAAAGTTTGATGGGCTGACCTTCTTAATTTGACAAGCTCTAATATCTCTTATGAGTTCAATATTCAAGGCTAGAGCAAGCTTGTGTGAGCACAGGAGATCCTCATCAAATTTGAGATCATTCTCGAGGTCATCCACAGCAGCGAATTGACCCAACACTTCAACCTCCTCAACCCCAAGAGTTAGTTTCTCCTTGCTAATGCCATTTGTAAAATAAAACAGAATGTTAGAATTAAAGAGAAATAAACATATGAATTCATCAAGCTCACACGTCCTTAGCTCGCTTACCATGAGTGAGAATGAAACTGAAGTTGTGAAGATGATGCAAAGATGGGTAGGAGACATAGAACCAATAGGTCTTGTAGTTCCCTACATTAGATTTGCCCTTGGCATCCCCCTGTGGCAAAATCCTTTTATAATCGATTTGCCGAGCTGAAAGGTAATAAATCCCATCTTGTAGACTTGTGCTCCTAATGCTATAGAGGTAGCAAAGAACCCTTGCAAATGGTGGTGGGAGATTATTTCAAAGTTATACAAGTGCAAGGGAGGTGAGTTGTGAGTAGGAGTTCGGGGAAAGCTAGAATGGGCAAAGCTTCAATTTATTTAACAAATTAATGATAAAAGGATGGACAGGGAACCTAAGTCTAGCGTTGAGATCCTGGGTACTGATGGCAATGAACCCTAGAGGAGGATAAGTTGCATGGTCATTAGATGACGATGCCATGACATGACAGCCCTTAGGAAACTGGAATGACTGAACTATGCCCTTAAGCTCATCAAGGATGATGGTTGAAATATGGTGATTAAACACCATATGATATGAAGACCACTAACTGATGTGACCTCTTGACCTTCAATGGGGTCTGGATGAACACTGAACTCTTCAGTGACCTCGCCATTCCTTAAGGTCACTTCATCTATGGAATGCATCAGCTCCACACTCTGAGTTAGAGAATTAGGCTCATCACACTCCCTACTCGGTGACTTTGGCGTTTATAAGCTATTATCTACACAAGAAGAAGGGATGGTCAGGTCGCTACAAGCAAACCATACCTAAAAGCTAAGACTAACAGTTTCCTATGCAACAAGCCATACATACCTCAAGTCACCACATCTAAGACCCAGACTATTGAATACATGAAGGGTTCAACCAACAAACCCTATCAGGTCACTAAACCCTGGAAATAGAAGCTCAAATCCAACAATCTACAGCCCTAAAACCAATAGGTAGAATCTCTAGCAACAAATAGGTACATATCACCAAACCCAACAACAAAATATCAGAAACCCATAGAACAAGGCACTCATAAAAAGCAAGAGCTTAGAGTCTAAGAAGGCTTACTGTATAAATGAAGCAAGATAGATTTTGAACAAAATGATCAGTTTATAGCAACCTAAATCTAGGGACTACAATGGCAAACTTGATGAAGCAGGAACAATGGTAACTGCTTGAGAACTTGAGGAACAAGCAAAAGGAAAAGCGTCAATTTTCAAACGTAATAGGGAAAAAGGGTTTTCTCACCTTATATAGCCTGGATGGCCTCATTGTTCGATTTAAAGACTGATCAACTGCCCTTGATCGACGGTCTAGTGAGTAACCAGGCTCAAACATTACCACACTAACGGCTATAGAAACATGCACACATTAAATGCGGTAATGATGGCAGGGGCAGGCTAAATGATAGAAAAGAAGCCTAAATGATGGCAAGATTGATCGCAATCACCAGCTTTTACTAGCAAACTCAGCTCCCAGTCCACAAATTGCATTGAGAGTTGGGGGCTAGTGTTGTGGGTATTTTCGAAATCACACAAATGGGCTAGTAAAAATTCAATGGACAAGCCCAGCAAATGAAGGCTCAGCTCAACCAAGATTAGGGTCATGGAAGTAAGGCATCAGGTCACCAAAATGCGAACCCAGGTCACTGGTCAACAAAGGTCAAAGTAGTCATCTCGGGTCGTTAAAGATAAGGTTTAGCTCGCGGCTTGAAGGATGCCCTACCAGTCATCCATTCAGAGAAGACTGTTCAGTTACTTATTAAATACAAATCCGTTATTAACCATTTTAACTGATTTATGATCCATTTCCGTTATGGAATACATTGTAACAGAAATCATTATAAAAGAAAGACAAACACATACTGAATACTGAAAAACTCAGCAAAAAATTAAAAATAATATAACTGTGGATGTTAGCTTTGTATCTGGTTGAACCATGTTAAAAACCTCTTGGTGTCCCTTGTTCTTCCTTCCTTTCAATCTCTTCATTGCACATTTACGTTCACAACTTACAGTTTAGGGTGTCGGACTTAAGTCGAATGGATTTTACTATCAACAAAATCCTTCCAAGCAAAGAAGAGCGCTTCAAATTTCAAGTATTAACTAACGGCTTCCTCTAAAAATTCAAAATCCAAAAAGAAAAGCAAAGATGGAGAAATTATGTAAACTCCCAAGCAAATGCAGTAAAGCTAAAAAGCCTGAGCAATTCTGTTTGTTCTAATTATTGAGTAACTAAAATAGGTATTTACCCTATTTAGGATTAATTTTAATGAAAAAGCGAGAAGTTTTGTTTGTTTTAATTACGTGGCTTCTTTGAAATGCTTATGTGGACTCCCAAGAAATTTTACAAATAAATGTTATTATGTTAGATTATGTAGTAAATGTCTAATTTTGGGTAGTTTCTGGTCCTTGTAGTTTATTCTGCTTCCTGATATTATAAATATTAAATTTGTATACTCTCATAAATTTTGTAAATATATATATATATAATTTCACAAAATTTTTGTTAAAAATTATAATTTTTATATTAATTAAAATTTTAAATTTTTATGTAATTTTAATCAATGGAGTTGTAAATATTTTATGATATTGTTATAGGAACATATTATATATTATAAAAAAATATTAAGGTTTTGTAGAAAAAAAATTAGGACTAAATACGGAACTACAGATGCATTATCAAATGTGCTTTTATTATCATGGTGAAAAATGACAATGTGTTTATTATAGAATAAAAGATGAAAAGATTCAAATTATGATAATTTTTGTTGAATAAGTGGGAAGGTGGGTCATATTTTCCAGTATGAAATGACTGCATTATTTTAATATTAATTAATAAGGAATCCAATGGAAAAAGACCGTATCAACAGGAAATTCGTATTTTATTACATTTTATAGGTATTGCATGGACATTACACCTCACTCACACTCAGAGAATCACTTCCTTGATCATGTGTTTTTATTTTCAAAGTTATTCCAAATTAAAGACAAAGACACCTTGGTTCCAATCTAAATTATGTTTTCCTTTTGAATCATATTCCATAATTTAACTGGCAAAATATTTCTTAATAAAAGGATTTATTTTTCTAGATTTACGAGAACGATGCTTTACAGAAAACAAATAACTTAGAAACAGTAACCAAATCGCAATTTAATTATTTAGCACAGAAAACACAAGTTTCCAGATCATTTGTATGGTCACGTTGTCCTATAGAATGTAGTATTAATTCTAAATAATAAATAAGAACAAAGCACAATAAAATTGGATATTGTTAATGGACAATACTAATAAATTTGAACGAACCTGCCGACTCTTTGAAAGAAAGAATATGCCTTCGTATTTGTTGATGATGAAATTCGGTTCGTACGGAGGACTCGAACTTCAATCAACAAGGAGGAGTTCTGGAACTCAATGCTACTTCTGAAGTGCAGAAGAGAAAGGACCGAGAGGAAGAAGGAAAAGAGAGACGACACGTTTAGCACAGTTCGGCTAAATCCGGATGATACCGGACCCTACGTCCACGGCGAAACTTTTATTGATGTATTGGAAGTAATTTTGGTAGTGTTTCTGCTTACAAGACTTGGTCCTCTCCTCTTCTAACAATGCAATCCTATTTATAGAGGAAGGAGGAGTAACATGCATTAATTAGAAGCTACAGTTGTGTTACATCAAGCTATAAATGAGAAAAGACAGCACAGAGGCTACAATTCGGCTACTGCAGAATGTAGGCTGCTGAATGGTCTCCCTAGGTTGGCAGTAGACTTGTGTCTACCAGTGTCTACTGCTTGACGTCCTGAGCAGGGGATTCCTGGCTCGGGGGCGTCGTGGGATCTGCTGTAGTGAACTGGGTGCTGTTGTAGTGAGGAAGCGGGCTTGAGCGAAGTGATCGATAATTCGTCAATCCGGTCTTGTAATTTCTTTGCTGGGTCATCCCTCGTAGGGGAGGCCATTTCGCGGAATGTACCAGAATGCCCTCGCAGTGTCATTGCATTGTGACGAGCGTGGCAAGGCTAGTGTTTAGGAGTACTTCGCTATTGCTGCTTTCTGATGGGCGAAGCGAAGCCTGCCGGAGGCTTCTCATCAAAACGAGGGACTTGGTCTTTGTCGTGCTTGGGGACTCATCCTCACGAGGCCACTTTTTACATATATAACATAAGCCCCCCAACTCTCGGTTTGCTTTGTGGATCGGGAGTTGCAAGTTTCTGAGGCTTGATTCGTATCTTCAGCCAGTGTTCTGCTTTGACTGAGATGTCACGTCAGATGTCTTTCTGTCCTGCTTTAGGCCATGCTTTCCCCTATTTGCCATTTTTGGCTGTTGGCATGGCATTGCCGCTCATTTTGGGCCGTTGGATGAAGATCAGGGTAGGTACCTTCTGGATTCTTCAAAGGGCTGAGCGGATCTATTTATAGCTTGGGGCATTCTTTCCTATTTCATCCTAGAGAAGCTCAATAGAGGAGACTGAAAAGCCTCTTGTGTTTTGGTGTCTTGGCTTCTGACAAAGCTTGGTGAGATATGGATGGCCTGTTGTAGAGCGTTGGGAGACGTGGATAGCTTGTTGTACGTGGCTTCATCGAGGGATCCGTCAAGTTGTCTCCTGGGAAATCCCATGGTGACTTCTGGCCACCTTCTCCGACCGTTGCTTGTGGTGCAGCTGCCTGGCCAGCTAGCTTCTATGACTTTTTGATTTGCTCTGTGTCTAGCTCAGGAGGACGTGCAGGAGGAATATAAGCAAGAGGAACTTTAGGGCTACTGCTCTTTTACCAGGCACGAACCCGATGACTGGTAGCTGACCTTTTGGCTGCTTTTTTGTAGGAATCGTAGTGCCAAGCTTTCAATCTTTTTCCCCTGATGTACTGTTGCCTCACTAGTTGAGGTCTTTCTTCGTTGTATAAGCTTTTCTTCTTTCAGACACTGTAATGAATGCTTAATGCATTGCTATATGTAAGCTTTTGATGATTAATGCAAATTTCTCTTTTTTTGGCCAATCAGCTACGCTTTATTTTTCTGACTGCTCAACTCATTATGAGTGAGAGAGGGGGGTCGCATGCAAGCTGCCCCCAAGAGATCTCGTTTGAGATACGAGAGATACGACCACATGAGAGTTGTGGAAAATACACTCGCATGAAAGTTAAAGGAAGTGATGATGTTTTTGTAACTGCGATGTGGGCTCAAAGGTCGTCTCTCCCTTGGGTGTGGTTTGATGTAGCGAGGTGAAAATCATTCACTGTAATACTGTAGCAAGGTGAACACCATTTGTTGTAATGCTATAGTGAGGTGAAAACCATTTGCTGTAGCAAAATTGCACTGTAATGCTGTAGCGAGGTGAAAACCATTCATTGTAGTGAAATTACAATGTAATGTTGTAGCGAGGTGAAAACCATTCGCTATAGCGAAATTGCAATGTAATGTTGTAGCGAGGTGAAAACCATTGATTGTAATGTTGTAGCGAGGTGAAAACCATTCACTGTAATGCTGTAGCGAGGTGAAAACCATTCACTGTAATGCTGTAGTGAGTTGAAAACCATTCGCTATAGTGAAATTGCAATGTAATGCTATAGTGAGGTGAAAACCATTCGTTGTAGCGAAATTGCAATGTAATGCTATAGCGATGTGAAAACCATTCACTGTAGTGCTGTAGCGAGGTGAAAACCATTCGCTGTAGTGAAATTGCAATGACTGAGCAAAAAACTCTTTGTTTGGGCAATGCATGGCAAATCGGCCATTTGTATTGATTCAAAACGCCATAATTGGTACAATCGATAATAAACGGGTGCTACAGGATCAAAATATGGTTCTGATGGAGGGCTCGGGCTCTTGGGTGGTAACTCACTGAGCCTATTGAGCGCGCTGCCCGGGTGGTCCTACCATGTAATCCTACAGTCGACCCCTTCTGATGAGGCCTTCAATGGTGTTTTTCAGTGCATGGCACTCTAAGGTGGTGTGCCCAGCCTCCTTATGATTAGCACAAAATCTGCTCTAGTCTCTGGGCTTAGTGGGTACCCTCATTGGTTTGGGTTTTCCAAAGTCCTCATTATGCCTTTCTGTGGCAAAAATTTTGTCCTATGTGTCTAACAGGATGCTATAGCTCTCGAAGAGGCCTTCGGGTCGCTGAGGTTTTACTTTCTTTGTGAGATGAGGAGTGGGGTTGTTGTGACTCTTGCTACCCTTCTTTTTGCTCACGGTGGGCCCACTTTGGCCAGCTTTATGCCTAGGTTCCTCCGTTCCAAAGGTTTCTGCCCATCTTATTTGTTTGGTCACCCGATCATAAAATTCAGCGAGATCTCGAGCAAGGGACTTGTAGAGGCTTTTGTATAACTTGCCGTCTTTATGAAGTCCTGCTAAGATAGCTATTAGAATACTTTCCTCCAAGGGATTCTCCATGGAACTAGCCTCGTGCCTGAATCGGGTCACATAGTCTTTGAACGACTCGTCCTTGCATTGGAAAATCATCACAAGGTGACAGGGAGGCGCGAGTTGCTTCTTCAACGCTTGATATTGGTCAACGAATTTCTTTTGGCATTCTTCCCAACTGCCGATGCTACAAGCTGGGAGGCGCCTGAACCATGCCTAGGGCATTACCCCCAATGTGGCGGGAAAGACGTGGCACTTCACCAGGGGATCGATTTTTTGGAGGTCCATTTGAGTGTTGAATGCGTCCAGATGATCGCTTGGGTTACTAATCCCATCATACAATGGGATAGTGGGCACTTTGAACTTTTGCGGGAGAGGTTGCTTCTCAATCTCCACGGAAAACGGTGAGGTTTCCTCATAGCAAGGTTAATTGCTTTGAGGTTGTGGGTGCTCCTCTAGCTATTTTATCCTCTGGAGAACCTCCTTCATTACTGGGTGCTGACCTTCACGCTGAGGGGTCAAGTTTTCTGCTAGCTGTGAGCCCCACGGTTGCTGGCTGTTGCGATCGTTGTGGACTTCTCTTTGAGCTTCCTCATGAAGTTGCTGGAGTTGTGCCATGACCTTTTCTTGTCTTTGAGCATTTTATGCTTGTGCCTGAGCAAGCACCTTGACAGTCTCAGCCAACTCCCTGACTGTGTTTTTGAGTGCTGATTGGGACTGATTAGACATTTAAGCCTCTTGAGTTTCAGGCGCAACGGTGTGTTGCTGAGAAATCAGAACTGTAGAACTTCAAGTTGTTCTCCCTCTGGCCATTATCACACTGCAATGGAAACTTCAGAAAGTAGATGATCCCCACAGATGGTGCCAAAATGTTGACGATGAAATTCGACTCATATGGAGGACTCAAACTTTAGCCAATAGGGGAGGAGTTCTGGGACTCAATGCTGCTTCTGAAGTGTTGAAGAGAAAGGACCGAGAGGAGGAAGGAAAAGAGAGACGACATGTTTAGCGTGGTTCGGCTAAATCCAGATGGTATCGGACCCTACATCCATGGCGGAGCTTTTATTGATGCATTGGAAGTAATTTTGGCAGTGTTTCTGCTTAGAAGACTTTGTCCTCTCCTCTTCTAACAATGCAATCCTATTTATAGAGGAAGGAGGAGTTACATGCATTAATTAGAAGCTACAGTTATGTTACATCAAGC
>JANHAO010029023.1:0-10467 GCA_026873985.1 Saraca asoca
ACAAGATAGCCACCTGGCAATAAGATTACCACCTGGTTACAAGATAACCACTTGACTACAAGATAGCCACTAGATAACAAGATTACCACTGGATTACAAGATAACCACCTGGCTACAAGATAGCCACCTAGTAACGAGATTACCACCCAGTTACAATAACCATTCGGCTACAAGATAACCATCCAATAACAAGATTATCACCCAATTACAAGATAACCACTTGGCATAAGATCGCCAATCATTCAAATGCAAGATTGCCCTCATTCTGACACCTGGTCATAGTATACATGCAGACAATTGCTAGCTCTGGAACTGAGGCCCCTCAAGCTCATTTTGGTATTACTATCGGCTTTCTAGCTAAAAGTGTAGCTCTTATGTGACCTGTTGTTTGCAACTTTCATGCAACCTGTTGTTTGAAACTCTCATGCAACTTGTGGTTCACAACTCTCATGTGACCTATGGTTCACAACTTTCATGCAACCTATTGCTCACAGCTCTTATGCGACTTATTGCTCACTGCTTTCCTGTGACTTCATAATGATTGAGATGCCCCAATGAGATCAATTGGTCGCTTGGCGAGGCACATATCCTTTAATACGATTAACCAACTCAAATCTAATACAAATCTCCTCTTTATTGTTATTATCTAAGGTTGATTGACTTACTAAACATTCATTTTACCCAATGATTATTGAGCTATGATTTACAGGGAACTATCTATGATGGCCTACATATTATTCTCCATAAAGCATTAGATATGATCTGAAATGTGAAAAATTTTATATCTCTTTCATCAAGGTGAATTCATAAGAAGTTTGTAATTAGATACAAGATTTAGAAATGAAGTACAAGATTACAAAACTTTATCCAAAGAGACCTAGTTCTTGGGAGTTGAGGAAGGATTATCTTGTGAGGCAGGCAAACCATCCTTTCCTTAGTCGATACAAACTTTTACGATCTATGGATCACTTTTTTTTCTGAATTCCCTCAACAGGAAAGTCCCCATTGCTGGACCTTTCACTTTTGCTAGAAGAAACAGCCCTTGCAACTTTCATAGCCCTTCTTTCGAAACCCTTTACTTTTTCAACGGCGTCCTCCCCGAAGAAAGAGAAATCCATGCTTGGGTGCCGCTTCCATAAATTATACAAGAAAGAAGAGCAAGTCTTTGATTTCATTTCTTTTATTGCCTTCATGACCTACTTGGTAGTCTCGGCCATGACCCGGTCAACCTCCTCCTAGAAACTTTTATCCATCATGCTGTGGCTTTAAATTTTCATGTCACCAAATCAAAGCCCTAGAGTGTCGCATCCTGATCATTCCTCATTTTAAACAACTCCTTAACCACTTTGTTAAGCTCAACTTCAATAGCCTCATGACTTGCCACCTTGTGAGCTTGAGCCTCTTCAGCACCCTTCACCTTGGCCTTCAACTCTAGGACCTTGGCATTTGCAGCAGCCAAATTAGCCTTAAGCCTGCCATTTTTCTCCTCCCAGGCCATGAGCGCTTCTCTCATTTTTATGGTTTCCAATACATTCTGAAAGTTAAAATGGATCAAATCAAATCTTGAATGAGTAAAAGGATCAAGGCAAAAGGGGATCACTTACCAGAAGTCTATGATGACGATAAAGTTTATCATCCCTTCACTTGACACTGCCCTTGCCTCTAACACTTAGGGATTGGTGTAGGGCTCTATGATCTTGTTAACATTCCTCTGTAGGAAATTAAAATGCTTCTGAGTCCTTTAACCAAGGCTCGATGTGTGCTCTTCAGTTGCAATCCTATGTGTCACCCGCCTCGAGGAAGACATGACCTTCTTCCCTTTATCTACCTTCTATCTTTTGGCCAAGGGCCCAGTCGAGGGTGCATCCTTGATCACCTCAGTCACCTCAGGCTATGAGGTGAGGATCAGCTTCTGTGATGGTGTCACCCTTGTAGCAGAAGGAGAATGATCTATAACAGCAAAGGCTTCAGTGACCTCAGTCCCTGGAAAGGTCATAATGACCTCAAGCTCCTTGGAATCTTCTAGAGATGGTTCTAGAAGAATAAGCTTCACCATATTTTTTTAGTCTTCAAATTGTGTTGGGCCAATTTCTCTAACTTGATGAACTCCAATTTCTTTGGTAAGCTTAGTACTTAGTGTTGGAACAAGCTAGCGACAGTGAAAGAGATCATCATTGAGTTTGAGATCATTTCTCAGATCGCTTATGGCAGCAAGCTAGCTTAATATCTTGACCTTCTCAGCTGTAAGCGTGGCTTTATTTTACTAGCCTCATCTATAAAAAAAAAGAATGTAAGAAGCAATGACAAGAAATCATGTTAGCTTGTATGATCACAGCTCGTTTACCAGGCATTAATACAAAATTGAAGTTGTGAAGAAAACACAGAGATAGGCACGAGACATAGAACCAATGGGTCTTGTAATGCCTAACATTTGATTTGCCCTTGGAATCTCCTTATGGAAGGATCCTCTTGAAATTAGAATTTCAAGCTAAAAGGTAGTAGAATCCATCCAGGTAATCCGTACTCCTAATGTTGAAAAGATGACACAAAACCCTCATGGACACTAGGGGAAATTATTCCTTAAGTACAAAAGTGCGAGCGAAAAAAGCTAGGTATAGGAGTTCGGGGTCAATTGGAATGGGTTGAGTTTTAATCTGTTTAGCAAGTCAACAATGAATGGGTGCATTAGAAACTCGAGCCCAACTATGAGATGCCAAATGTTAATGGCAACAAATCCTTGGGGAGGATAGGCTGTGTGGTCGTTAGGGGAAAGAGCCATAAAATAGCAACCGCTTGGGAAATGGTAATCTTTGATTATATTCTAGAGTTCATCTAGGCCTACGGTCAAAGAGTAACGACTAAATGGCAAGTGATCTGAAAAACTCATGGTGGCTTGTTCCCCCTTGCTAGGGCTAAGTCATGAAATGGGCTGCTCAGCAACCTTACCACTCCTGGAAGCCAATCTAACTAAAGTAAGTGCCAGCTCTTCATTGTGAGCTAGAGAGTCAGGCTTGTTATCACTTCTTACTTAGTGTCCTCAGCATTTATGTGTTGTCATCTATGCAAAACAAAGAAAAGGGAGCAAAGATGATCAGGTCGCTGAAAACAGACCATTCCTAAAATGACTATTCTAACTAAAATCTTCCTATGCAATAAATCACACATGCCACAAGCCACCATTTCAGACTCAGACTGCTAAGCTCAGGGGGCTCTATCATCAAAGCTTATCAGGCCACCAATCCCTGGGAACATGAAAAGCTATAACTAGCACCCCACAAGTGTTAAAATTAGCCAGAAAGTCCCTAGCAGCTAATAAATCATCATTACCAGACCAAGCAGTGCAATTCCAAAAATTCATAAAATAGTGCATTCCAAAGGCAAAAGTTTAGAGAAAGCTCACATTATTGGAAAGATGAGTCAAATCCTGATATGGATTATGGGTAAGATGGTTAATTTGTAGCAACTACGATAGTTGAATTGGTGAAGCCGAAGAATAAAATCAGAGATTGCTCAAAACTTTTGATAAAGAATGATGGTTTTCAAAAATGAGAGGAAAAAGTAAAGGTCCCCTAACTGGTATATATATATATATACATAGCCCCAGTAGCCCAACCATTCGATTTAGGGACTAATCGTTTGCCTGCGATCCAGTGGTCTAGAAAGTGATCGATTTTAGTTGTTCACCATAATAACAATCCTGGAAAAGCATGCACATTTAATATAATAATGATGACCTAGGCAAATGAAGTGATGGGAATAGGGAGTCCGAATGACAACTTGGCTTCTCGTGATCTCCAGCCTTACTTAATGAATATCAATTCCTAGTCCGCATAGTGAATTGAGAGTTAGGAGGCTTATGCTATGGGTGATTTTTGGACGATGCATAATGGGCTGGCCAAGGCCCAATAAAAGACTAGCTTGACCAAGAAAGGCTTAGAGCCTGGATCACATAATAAGAGCGCAAGATAGCCAGTCACATACTTAGAGCCCTAGATGAGGTCAAATTAGCGACCTCAAGCTTGCTAAGCGATGAGCTCCAGTTCACTAATACAAGGCAAATCTTCGTCCATCTCCTAGAAGGCATATTCTAGCTAAGCCAAGAGGCAGGTCCATCTTGCGTAGCATACAGATTGCATAGCGTGAACTCAAGTCACTAAAGCAGAATACCCCCGAAGCTTATATGCTAAACACTTAAGCCAAACCAGTGATCATAGGCACATTTTCCCAACTAACAGATTAGCCCACAAGACTTATGCATCAGCCTCCTATAGGCTGACAGAGAGCTACTTAGCATTAATTGCTCACAGCAGCTGATATGATAGATTTACAAACTGTAAAATTACTCTTGTAACCCCCTCCATCTCTATAAATAAGGGGGATCATTGTAACAGGGGGATATAGTGATATATATGCAAAAATTCATTAAAAATAGTGAGAGAACACTATAACTCTATCCGACTGAATAGAGAAACCACCATTTATAGCAAATAAAATCATTGTGGACATAGGGGCCAAATTGGCTTTAGCCAAACCACATTAAAAGCTCTGGTGTTCATTGTTCTTCCTCCCTTTTCTCTTTGTTTTCCTGTTTCTATTTACATTTCTCTACTTGCAGCTTGGGGATTTCAAGGGCTATCTCTGTTGACTAAGATTTAGGTCCACAGGATCAAATTTTACCATCAACAACCTTATTTTCTTTGGAGTAGTTGTGGTAATCAAATATCAACTCCACCTTCTTTTCCCACTCTAAATAAGCTCCTAGATCATTTTTCCTATGGAATGAAGGAATTTGCATCTTTATGTTATGAAGGCTAGAATTAACTCTTTCTCTTCTTAGCTTCGTATTTCTTCTTCCTACATTTCTTCATCACCCCTCCTCTCATTCATTTCAATTTCATAAAAGGAAGTGGATAGTTCTTCATCATCCTCATCTCTCCATTCACCCTCATTGCTATCATGATGATAACTTTGTTTTATTTCTCTTCTATTTTCAACTCTTGTGAGTCTCTCACCAACTTCATCAAGCTTTATATTCACCTTTTCAAATTGTTGTTGCATGGCTCTTAAGATGCTTGTTGTTGTGAAAACTACTACATTTACTATCTTTAAATGAGGAACAACTTGCAAGAAAAATGTTAGGAAAAAATAGGGTCCTCACCAACACTTTCCTCACTTGTGTTTAAGACACTCTACTAGCATTTGCTCTCTAGATTTAGGCTTTTACCCTCTAATGAGCTCACATACACTTGCTTTTTTCCACTCTTATCTTCTCTTTTTGAGGCTCTTTAAGAACTAAACAAACAAGATCTTAAGTTTTCAAAATGTAATAGCCAATATCTCAAACCATCCAATTACAAAGAGTAAAGAAACAATAAAGGAAGTTAAAAATTGGACAGCACATAAAGAAGCAAAAGTTTCAAACAAAATTTTATGGTTGATCAAAAAACGTTGCAAAAAATTAAATGATCAAGAAAATGAATTCCAAACTAGACTTTCCAAGCTACAAAAATGATTATGCATCCAAACAAACACATTCAAATTGAATACAATGGAAATTGATTCACAAGGATTGAAGGGAGCTTAAACTTGTTGAATTTTTTTTTATTTCCAAAGATTCAAGGTAGTCCTGGTTTTTCTTTCTTTTCTACTTTCCTTTTTCTCTTGTTTTTTCATTTCACACTTTGCTTCTTCTCAATTTTTGTTTCTTTCACACTTTGTTTCACTTTTCTTTTTCCATAATTTTTTTTAGTTTTGCTTTTGTTTTTCCACTAATATTTCCTCTCTTTCACTTAGGTTTCTTATCACAAAAACTTGTTGTCCAGAATTTTTCAGCATTTGGAACAACAAATTAAGCAACCAAACAATTAATTTTAACCAACCACAATTAGATTAAAATAATTTCCAATAGGTGCTCTCAATAGGAAGATGTTTTTGGCATAAAGCATGATCAATTTCAAGCTTGGTGTCACGACCGAAAACCCCTTGGTCATGACTGATGTGTATATCGCTCCTTCATCAGATGTTCACCAACCTTTACTATTTATACACGTTATCATCATCTTAGGTCTCTCTTAGAATGATCTCGTCATAATACAAGGTCAACTAGATTATGGCAAACTTAACAAAACAAGAATACTTGTGAAGAAATATATACATATATCATATAATTTACTCTGGCATTACTTAACAGGCCAAATACTAGTCTTGGCAAATTGTACATATATTTACCATAATTACTACAAAATAACTTCTAATAACCCTTTGTCCTAAGGCCTACTTCTACTTCCAAAACTACCAAATGCACTTTTCAAAAATAGGGCATTCAAAAGAAATTACACTAACTTATGTCCTACAATATTTCCAAAACATAGGTCATTATAACTAAGCCCTATAGCCCTTTCTATTTACATGTTTTCAAAAAGATAGCAGAATAGTTTTCATTTGGATGGATGACCTTTAAGGGTCGAACCATCCAAGGGCCATCATCAATAGTATATTTGGTGGTGTTAATGTCAAAATTTGGTTCACTAGGGGAGTTCCAGATTCTGACTAATGGGGGGATTCTTACAGGATCTTTGACCTTTGTCCGGTTCAAGCACAGTAAAATAGCAAAATAAACAAAGATGAAGGGAAGAGCAGAAAAGGAGACATAGGGTTTAATATGGTTTGGCCAAATCTGGGTATCACCGGACCCTATATCCATGGTAGCGTGTTATTCAGATGATTTTTTACAAAGTTACAACACTCAAGTTTTCTTCTTTATTTTGGCAGAGTTTTAGCTTGTTTTTCGGATGATCCCCCTTCACTGAGGGCTCTTTCCTCATATTTATAGAGGAAAGGAGGTTATAATAGTAATTACATGTGTAGTAAATATATTACATCAACATTTAATGTACAAGATAGAATATACAGACTAAATCTCCTTTTTCGACTACTACAGATTATCTTCTACAGGTGGGCCCCATTTATCCATTGGGGCAGGGTATGACTTGCTCTTCTGTCTGACGAGCTTTATGTCGCTAGTCACTTTGTTGACCAGATTGCACAATCTGGGATTGTGCACATCATCAAGAAGGAGATGTTGAACTCACTTTGTCGGGCTCAAGTTCGAGCCGAAGGGTCACACTCACGACATAGATTGAAGGCTTAGCGATCTGGATAGTTTTTCTGATCAATCCTTTTGTCGTTATTGGGCTTTTCACCTGTTAATCCAGGATGAATCAATTTTCACATATAACATAAGCCCCCCAACTCTCAGCTTGTGCTGCGGGCTAGGAGTTGGCACAAGCTGGGAGTTGAAACTCTTCAATTTCTGATCAGTCAAAGTCTTCTTCCGAGACTATTATTTCATCTACTCTAGGCCATGTTCCCATGGCACGTGTCTGGCAGTTATTGCTGAGTCAAACCTAGCTTTTTCTAAGGCCATAAATGATGATGGTTAGGGGAATAGATCTAGATCCTTCAATGGAGTCGACCCTGACTCTATATAAGGGAAGGGCAATCCTTTCTACCACTGCACTGAGCAAACCATGGAGTTTCCTGATAAACCACCACTGTTTTCGGTGTTCTGGCCTTCCACAGAGGCATGTATGGTCTGCTGCATAAAGAACTTGGAAGGTTTAGCTTCCTCGCTAACATGGAGAGATCTCATATGGATCTTAGACTACGTCCTCTCGGCTCCGCCGTGAGGTGATTGTTCAGCCGGCCAAGCTCCTAGTGCTTTTTGATTTGCTTCCTTCATCAGGAGCAAGTGGTCAGAGGAATAAAGAGCTGCAGTGCTGCCGCTAATTGTGCATTGGAAGGGAAATTTAAGGACCTCAGTGGTGCACAGGCTCCAGTTAACTAGAGTATGGCCCTTTGTGGCCAGTCTCTTTTCTTAGTCATAGGTTTTCCCTTTTGTATTCTGATTTGCCTACATTCAGGGCTTTCTGATGTATGTTTTCCTCGTTGAGGTATTTTAATGAATAAAGCTTCAGCTTCTATCTGCAATTTCTATTTGTTGTTTTTGTTTCCCATATAAATATTTTGGTTTGAATAATCTGTGCGACCTGTGCATAATCAGAAGATAGCATGAGTTGTGGATTAGAGCGATCACGTGCTCGGGTCGATCCTATGGCCAAATAAACAAACAAGTTAATATAGGAATCATAAAATAATAAAATAAGTTTGCATGAAAGCTATGAAATTAACAAGTGAGCGATCTCATGCTCGGGCCGATCTCATGGCCAAATGGATAAGTTCGCATGAGAGCTACGAAATTAAAGTTAGCCGATCTTGTGGTCAGGGCGATCTTGTGCCCAAATAAAAAGGGGTGACTGATCTTGTGGTCGAGGGGATCTTATGCCCAAATAAAATGAGGCGATCAATCTTATGGTCAGGGCGATTGATCTTGTGGTTGGGGTGATCTTGTGCCTAAATAAAAGGGGGTGCCAGTTAGGCGAGTCACCTTTTTGAAGAAAAATTAAAAACCAGCAGTCGTATTCAAAATGTTTACATAATTTATAGAAATTACAAAAGTTTAGAAGATCGTCCTGATAGTAGGAGACTATTCTTGCTCAGGATCCTATCGAGAAGGCCCAAACCGCTGCCTGGAGGGTTGCACAATGTAGTCTTGGAGTTGACCTCTTTTGATGAGATCTTTGATAGCGTCTCTCAGTGCCTAGCACTCTGAGGTGATGTGCCCAAATTCATTGTGGTAGGCACAAAACTTCCCTCGATTGAATCTGGACTAGCTAGGAGTCTTCAAAGGTGGAGGCTTTCTGAAATCCTCTTTGTCCCTTGCCATTGTGAAGATCTTGTCTTGAGCGCCTGACAGGATACTGTAGGTGCTGTGACGACTTGAGAATGGGGGTCATTCATTCTTGCACTTCTTAGTGAGTTTGCACTTGGGGCTGTCATTCCCGTTCCCATAATTACTCCTCTTCTTACCCTGAGCTGAGCTACTCATTTCGATTTTCTGTGGACCGAAAGTCTCTTCCCATCTGACTCATTTCACGGCCTATTCATAAAACTCACGTAGGTTGCTAAAAAGGGATTTGTACAAACTCTTGAATAGCTTTCCATCTCTGCGAAGTCCCACTGAGATGGCAGTTAGGATAGCCTCATTTGAGGGCTTCTCGACATTGTTGACCTCATGCCTGAAGCGGGCGATATAGTTTTTCAACGTTTCGTGTTTACCTTGGAAGACCATAGCGAGGTGGCATAGAGGCATGAGTTATCTCTCTAGCGCTCAATATTGATCAATAGACTTTTCTTGGCATTTCTCCCAATTGCTGATGCTACGAGCTAGGAGGTTCCTGAACCACATTCGAGGGACTTCACCCAAAGTAGCAGGAAAGATGCGGCACCTGATTAAGGGGTTGCAAACTTATAGATCCATCTGGATGTTGAACAAGTTCAGATGGTTGCATGGGTCACTGTCTCCATCATACAGAGGAATGGCTGGGACTTTGAGCTTGCACAAAAGGGGTTCTTCCAGGATTTCCCTAATGAATAGTGTTCGCTCCCCAAAGTGGCCTTGGTCATTTCGAGCCTGAGGGTGCTCCTCCAAGTGTTTAGCTTTTTGAAGGAGATCTTCTACCAAAATGTCCAAGCTCCCCAGTCCTTGGCTAGAGACTTGGCGGTTTGGTTCAATGTTCTGGCCATGTAGATAGAGATGGGAAGTCTACTCCTAGTTAGCCTCATCAGAATGTTCAGTTTTGGGTGCGACGATTTCAGCCCACCCTTGGACATTCTGAGCTTGTGCTTGCACCAGCATTGTGACTATTTTAGCCAGCTCTCCCATCTTGTGTTCAAGTTTTTCCTAACATTGAAGCCAGGTTTATGGTCCGTCGGTGCCGTCAGGGTAGGAACTGGTTGTACTGAGCTGGTTGCAGGGACACCAATAGCTGTTCTGATAATGGGAGTAGTAAACGAGTTCATTGTTGAGACAGGGCCATCTGGAGGATGGGGTTGTGCATTTGAAGCTTTAATGGCTCTTCCCTTGGCCATTGCAATAGGAAATGAACTAAAATCAGGCGAGATCCCTACAGATAGTGCCAAAATGTTGACATCAAAATTTAGTTCACGAGGGGAGTTCCAGATTTCGGCCAATGTGGGGATTCTTATGGGATCTCTGACCTTTGTCCCGTTCAAGCACGACAAAACAACAAAATAAATAAAGATGAAGGGAAGAGCAGAAAAGGAGACACGGGGTTTAACATGGTTCAACCAAATTTAAGTATCACCGAACCCTACATCCACGATAGTGTGTTATTCAGATGATGTTTTTACAAAGTTAGAACACTCATGTTTTCTTCTCTATTTTGGCAGAGTTTCAGCTTGTTTTTCAGATGATCCCCCTTCACTAAGGGCTCCTTTCTCATATTTATAGAGGAGAGAAAGTTACAATAGTAATTACATGTGCAGTAAATATATTACATCAACATTTAATGTACAAGATAGAATATACAGACTAAATCTCCTTTT
>JANHAO010029024.1:0-10505 GCA_026873985.1 Saraca asoca
AATTTTATTTTTTATTAAAATTTTAGTTAATATATAATTAATTATGATATATTATCTAATTATTTTATATTAATTTTATTTAAAACTTTACATCTTTTATGTTCCAAATTACTGTTGATGAACAGTAATATAAAAATTATTAAAAAATTTTCTCAAGAAACATAAAAAAAGAAAAAAAAGGAAAAAAAAAAGAAACTAAGATGGATTAGGGAAGAAAAATGTAAAAAAAAAAATTCACAAAAATAAAAAAAAAGATTAAAAAAAGATAAAAAATGTAAAAAAATAAATAAGATATATTAGGAAAGAAAAAAAGAAAAAATCCAAAAAAGAGAATAAGAAAATAAGATAGGAAGAAAAAATATAAAAAAATTTCTCAAGAAAAATAAAAAAAAGCAAAAAGGAAGGAAAAAAGAGAAAAAATTTTCCTAGCCTTTTTTTTTTCACCAGTCAAATATTTTTTTTTTAAATTTTTGAAAACATTTTTCTCATTCATGTTTTTCCTAACATTTTTCTTTTTCTATTTTTTTAAAAAATAAAAAATTTAATTTTTTTTCTTGATGACCTACTAGAGGAAATTTTTCCTTGACATATGTGGCAGATTATTATTATCTTCATCTGTGTTTATATATATTTGATGATAAACATATCAAGAATAATAAAATTAGGGTAAACGTTTATAGGAAAAATGTTTTTAATTTTTTTAAAAAATATTTTCCTGACAACAAAAAAAAAAAGAAAAAAGTTAGGAATTTTTTTCTTTTTTCTTCCTTTCTTCTTTTTTTATTTGTCTTGAGAATTTTTTTTTTACATTTTTTCTTCTCTAATGTATCTCATTTTCTTTTTTATTTTTCTTAGAATTTTTTTATATTTTTTCTTCCTTAATCTATCTTATTTTCTTATTTTTCTTAAATTTTTTTAATATTTTTTAGATAACTGTTCATTAACAGTAATCTTAGATGAAAAAAGATTTAAAGTGTTAAATAAAATTAATGTAAAATAATTAAAAAATATGTTGCAATTAATTATATATTAAATAATATTTTAATAAAAAAATAAAATTCTCCCATAAATAAAAAATTTAAATACTAAATTTAAATTTTTATTTTATTTTTTTAAAAAGAAAAATAAAAAAAAGGAAAAAGTTAGAAAAAACATTTATGAGAGTAATGTTTTCAAATTTTTTCTAAAATATATTTGGCTGGTGGAAAAAAAAGGAAAAAACTTAGGAAATTTTTTTCTTTTTTTCCATCCATTTTTTTTATTTTTCTTGAGAAATGTTTTATATTTTTTCTTCCCTAATGTATCTTATTTCTTTTTTAAATTTTCTTTAGATTTTTTTTGCATTTTTTCTTCCCTAATCTATCATATTTTATTTTTTTATTTTTAAATTTTTTTTACATTTTTCTTTCCTAATTTATCTTATTTTCTTTTTTTTTTATTTTTCTTGAGAAAATTTTTAATATTTTTTAAATGATTGTTCATCAACAGTAATATTGGAGGATAGAAAATTTAAAATTTTAAATAAAATTAATATAAAATAATTAAATAATATTTCACAATTAATTATATATTAACTAAAATTTTAATAAAAAATAAAATTTCCTCATAAACAAAAATTTAAATACTAAATCTAAAAAAAATTAAATTTTTTATTTTTTAAAAAATAAAAATAAAAAATAAAAAAAAAGTTTGAAAACGTTGGTTTCCCAAAAAAAAAAAACCACCAACCACAAAAGTAATTTTCACCCAATTCTGTTCAGGACAAATATATATATATATATATATATATATATATATATATATATATTTCACCCATACAGGTCAAAAAGCCGGAAAGGGGTGACCACCATCATGGATTATTAGCATTAGAAGATCCGAACTCACAACTACGAGGCAGTGTAGGATTTTCAACGAATACCTTTTACCAGTTGAATCAAACCATAGTAATTTATCGATTTCGCCTATTGAATTTGTAGATATTCATCGGGCATAATAATAATAATAATAATAATAATAATAATAATAATAATAATAATTATAATTCTTTTTTTAGTTGTAGTAAAATTCAAATTTTCTTACTTTTATTTATATGAAAATTTTTTTATCACTTTTGTTTTGTAAAAATTAATCTTTATATAAATACTAATTGATAGATGAAATCCAATAAATTAATATTTTATAGGAATAAAATTGATAAAAAAATATTTTATAAGAATAGATGTGAGAAAAATTCAATTTCACATAGACAAAAAAGAAGGTTTACTCTAATTTAAAAAAAAAAAAGGATAACATTGGTTTCCATCATATGTTGGGTAATGTCAAGATTCATTGTTTTAAACTTTTTGTTTGTGATGAATTATGGTAGATTTAATTAATGAATATTGTGATCCAAGGATAGAATGACAAACAAAAAATTGGTCAGTATGCTTGCTAACTAAGTGCCATTTTTAATCTGTTGATTTTCCTATCCTTTGTTTATTTTTGAAAACTTTCTTTTTATAATTATTTATATTTACAATTACAATATTGCTGCTTGACCTACTCCAACAGATCATATCAAAATAATAATTTTAGTATGGCATTTCATTCGGCCTGCAATTGTTCTTTATCTCTGAATTTTAGTATGTGGATAAAATATTGTAAGACAGAAAGAAAGGACTAAATAATACATAAACAACAGGACAAAGGTATATGTTCTGGTTGTCAAAATGACAACTGATAGAGTGAGACGGCAGCAAGATAAAGACTTTTTAATGTTGTGATTTGTGACAAATTACAAAGACTAATGCCGGTGCCGGCTTTGTTCTTCTTAGCATTTCAACATACCTGAATTGTACAATTGTTTTCTCCATAATTGAATACACTATTTCATTAAAATAGGAATTTTTTTTTCCTGCCTGCAAAAGTTCTTTTTCTGGCCTGCCACAAGAAAAACAGGTCGCTGATGCTTCGAAGCAGTTTATGATTAGTAAGTGCTGCCATATAACCCAACTCATCATCATGTACAGAAGTTTCTCTATGGTTGAAATGTTGAATAACACCAAGATAAATTACTCTTTTTAATTTTGGGATAGATGCATTTAATACACATCATTGTTAATTTTTGGAATCACACGTTAAATATATTTATAAATGGCAAATTACATCTAACATCCATTTATTTTTTTAAAATTTTTTCCTGTTTAGGGGTAGTTTGACATTTTTATATGATTCACTTGCCTAGTGCGAGTAAAAGAGTGTATGATTATGATTCTTGTATTTTTATTTTTGTATTAGTATAATATGAGCTTGTAATGTTTAGATTTCTTATGAAATTATGAGAAAAGACTTTGTATAAGTGTAATTTATTACTTATGAATAGACTTGATGAATGATTGTAAAAATTAATAGTTGCATAGTATTTTACATTTTTTTCAACATTAAATAATCATACAAGTGCAATATATGAGGCTCCGGTGGTACTATTGGGCAAGGCGACACCGTTTACAATCCTTATAAGTTGTTGGCTCCCTTCTGAGGCAAAGTCTTGAACTTCAATGATTATGGTAATTGCAGAGTTACTTGGTAAAGTGGTGAAGTTGTAAAAAACTGGCTTCTCACTGTCAGCTAACAGAAGGAATGAAATGGTGATAAGAAGAAGAAGAAGACAGACAGGGCTTTGAGTCTGAATGGGGCGTGGCCTTGAGTTGGAGATAGCCATGGTTCTGTCTTCTGATGTAGTTTTGGAGATTTAAGGATAAATGGTGTGACTATAAATATAGGGCTAATAGGACAAAGCCGGAGATGTAAAGCAAATAAAGTCCTGTGGAAAAGCCAAAGGATTTTACATTGTAGTAAGGGGTTAGAACTTAGAAAGGGTGATTTAAACTATGAAGTTCATGTGAATCTTCGGACACGCTCGGTGAAGGAACCATCGATACTATATATAGAAAAATTTAGCATTTTATGCCATCAAGATGCATATATGATAATATTGATAAAAACATTTCATTGCAATGGATGAATGTGCTGCGTAAGATAGGGGAGATTCAGAGACCACTTGCAAGACCTAAAGCGACTCTTTCGGATGAACTTCGATGACCAAGTTAGCAAGAAAGCTTAGGTAATTAGATAAAGTATCTGGAGATAGTATAAAAATTGTGATCAAGACTAAATATGTACATGGACCGGATGATGGGGCTTTCGAATCAAACTTCTATTATAATTATATGAAATGCAATGATTGAGATTTTGAGTTCAGTCCGATTTTATTTTATTTTTTCTAAAAATCTTGATCCAATCTCATCTAATTAAAATTATGCAATGTTTGAAGCCTGATTCGAAAGTATAATTATCTTTATTTTCATTATTATTTTAACCAAACATTAAATTTTTTATATAAATAAATATACAGCTAAATAAATTATAAAATATTTGAATATATAAAATATTTAATTATATTAAATTAAATATTTTTTCCTAAAAATAAATAAATAATAGTATTTTATAATATATATTTATATTAACAAAAATTAATATATATATAATTTGATTAGGTCAGATGCGTTGATTAATTGTATTCTGATCCAATGCGTTAATTGAACCATAAAAAAATTAATTAATATTTGGGTCTCAAGAATAGAAATCCGAATCTTATATCATTTAGGATCGGGTCTTATTCGATATGACGGGTGCACAGGCCCAATTAGGACTATATGTGGCCTTACACACAGAGTATAGTGCATGTATGGGATACAAAAGTCACATGTGAATAACAACGACAGATAATCATTTATAAACAGAAAAATGTTTGTGGGAGAATTGTATTATACAGAGGATGCCGGTGGAGCAGGAGATCACACTGCATATTTCAATGGTGGATTAGTGTTAAAAGATCAGGAGGTAGGTGTCATGTTGTCACGGGATTTGGTAATCAAATTTGATAATTATATGTATTTGGATTCCAACAAAATTTGACACAAAATAGAGATCATGTGATACAAATTTGAGAAAAAATATGTGTAAATTATTTTTTCTATTTTCTCTCGTTTTAAGGATGTTTATATAATTTTAACCAAGATAACTTGTATTGTATGAATAGATAACTACATGATTGTGATCAATAGATTTTTATCTTTGTATTGATGTATTATGATACATTAGAATCCTTTTGAATTAAGAGAAACATCCTTTTGTTAATTTAAAAAAGTATGTCTACTTATATCATTAAGATTTTAACGTAGAATGCTCTTTAGAGAGAGAGTATCTAATGACTCAGGTGAATATGGAGACATTAGTATATGGATACGTGTGTGTGTGGCTTGGAGCCTATAATACCTTAAATAAATAAATAAATGAATAAATAAATTCTAGTGGATTAAAATGAAAATCTTAAAATTTTTGTCGGGGGCCAAATTACAATTTTTCCTATTTCATTTTAATTTCCTTTACACTGGGGGTTAACCCATACTTTTCCTCATTTCTCCGAAAGTCTCCTAATACTTCCATTTCTTTAGAAAACCCCACCTCCCCTAGCTTCACTCTGCTTCTCTCTACTTCACCATCTCCGGCCATTATTTTGGCCTCATTTTTCTCCTTCCTACTCCGACATCCTCCTTCTTTTGTTGAACCTCTAAGTTGAGCTTTTTATTTGCCGAATCGAAGCTATTGCTTGGTCTCCCCTGCTCTGGCTCTGCTTTTGCTCTCTTCCTTTCCTTTCCAGTAGCTGGAAATTGATAGGATCTAGCCATGACAGCCAACCGGCAGTGATGATCAACAACCAATAGCTACTACTTGCAATCCTTTGCTTGGATCTCCTTAGAACATTTCTTTCTTTCTTTGTTTCTACTTTTACTTTTCTCCTTATCATTGAGTAGCACAAAACATATCTCTCTTTCTTTGTTTCTACTTTTACTTTTCTCCCTATCGTTGAGTAGCACAACACTAGATTTTAGGACTACCTTAATTATGATCGATAGGCCACTCATGACGTCCTCTAACCATGGCTAGATTACTATTGCTGTGTCACTCATGGAAGAAGTTGATCTCAAGCCGAAACTAGCTTGCATCAAGTGGAAGAGTTGTTACTCTGCTTAGGTTAAGGGTCCAGCTTGGACTAGTGGCAACTTCAGCTCAATTTGAGATTTTGTCATTCTCACTAGAGCTTCCACCTCCAATTTTCGGTGCCACTGCTACAGTTTCATCACTTTCATTACACGTTTTCAACTGATGACCATTTGTGAAGTTGCTTTCCATATAATAGCTGTTGCTATTCTTGTTGGGCTGAAGCTGCTCTATTTCTGATGGAATTGCTACTGTGCTATGCTGTCCTGTGTAAGCCATGTTGCTGCTATGTTGCATGGTGCAAGTTAGGCATTCTGGCTAAGCCTACCTGAGGCAGATTGGGTTGTTTGGAGATAATCTTTTTGTAGCCCATAACTAGTCGTCAAAGGATTTCATATTTAGGCTTGGATTGGATTGTTTTAAAATGGGCTTTGTAAATTTATTCAAATTCATTCTAAAACATGGATCACTAGAACCTTTGCAAAAGTTCCACAAAAACAATATCTATAGGCCAATGTTGATTTCTTTATAGCCAGTTGGAGATAGCTATTTTGTAATTCGATGTCCTTGTATATGAGTTGGATGAAATGAACTAGTTAGTTTTGGGGGGTCACAGTAGTGGTTGAAGATTTGGTAACAATTTAGATGCAGTCAACAAACTATCTGAGCATTGGCGTAAGAGTTAGAATGCTATTTTAATTGATGACCATGACAGATTTATGGATAGTAAGTACACAATTCCTCTCTTAACCTAAAAATTTCTTATGCATTTAGAATGTGTCACTTTAGTTGAAAACTGATTCTAGAATGTTTTGATAGGTGCAGCCATTAGATTATTGAATTAGTGTGATTCAAGAAAAAGAAAATTGAGATTATTTTATTGTTAAAGGTGAGTAGATGATCCTACTCTTTTCAGTAAATCCCATTTTGAAAAAATTGTGTTATATGAAATATTTTGGTTTTCACTGAATGATTTAATTTTTTCTTGGATATTAGCTTACTTTGAAAAATTTTATTGTATGTTGTAATATGGAAATGAATTATTATGATGAGATTATATATTTTAGAATAAATGATTTTATGTTGTTATTTATTGAATAAACATGTAGCTTATGTTACCAAGAATATTTGATGATATGTTCCAATATTTGATGTTTTTGACATGAACAAAATATCCCATATACGTGAATTGGCTTGATAGCATGATATTTTTTTGAATGCCTGATTATTTGAAATTTTGGATCCATTAGTAATTTCCTAGAAACCTTCAGGTACACTTGTGATTGGAATTTTTGTTGGAGAAATAAAAGGGAGAATATCTAATATCTGAATATTTGATTGGTGTGTTTGGATGAATTATGGCAATCTCTGTTACGTTGGTTGCCTATAGGAATTACTCCTTGGTTCCTAATAATATTTGGATTAAATAGTCGTTATGAAATATTTTGCTATTTGAGAACTAGAAAATTTTAGAGAAGTAAAACTATATTAAACTTTCCTTTGTTTTCGCTATAATAATTAATTTTATAGCATTATATGTTGTATTTATTTTATTTTGTGGAGTAAAAGAAAATTTTAGTTTTCGTGGGATTATTTGCTCACTCAATTTTTATGAAACTCATTCTTTTCTTCTTCATATTTTTCATAGCTAGAAGATATTCTTACTGTCCCTCTACACTATCTTAGTTCTGGATCTACTCATTGATTAAGTAGATTATATCTTGTGGAGATTAAAAGTATATGAATAATATAATATTGGCAGTTGGTATAGTGATAATACATATGTGTTTTGTCCAGATGAAGCTCATTAGGTATAATCTTGTGTTGTTTGGGCTGTTGTAAACTTGATTTTGTTTTACAGGTTTTGTGTAGGACATGTAGTCCTTTTTGGTTGTATAGGCCTTGTGCCTAGAAGTTTGAAAAATAGAGGAAATTTTGCCGAATTTTTGACAAATATTTAATGAAGTATTTGTTTGTATGCATCAATTAAATTTTGGTCTTTGGTATATTAAATCAAATTAGGAAAGATTTTATATTGTCTAGCTGTAGGAGGTTTCCTAATGGTGACCTTCTACGCTGGTCACGTTCTATAGATTGGGGTGTGCCAGTGCCTCTCCTACATAATTGGGAGTCCTATAACAAGGCTTTAGGTGAATAAAAGAAGTAATACCTTTTCCATTGAATTATTATGTTGTAAATTTATCTGATGTTGGTCACATTTATCCGCATATGTTTCAATTGCATGACCATATCATGTTTTTGCCTACATACGGGGAATTAGTTATTTATGTGTTATTTATTTTTGTTGCCTATGATTACTTTAATGTGATATAAATTGTTGATATTACTTGTTGTTTTTAAAATTACGATGATATAATATGATTGATTGACTAATTTATTTTCAGTTATTAAATTAATAAGTATCAAATGAAAAAAAAAAAGTAAACAGTGTAAATTCCAACAATTGAACTCTCGAAACTTGACATGAGTCTGGGCGGGGGTGGTCCCTAAGTGCTATCTAGTGCTAGTGTAAGAGGCATCCGTATGCCAGGATTACCTAGCTAGTGTTGGCCGTTATCAATAATAGTTAATCCAGACCATAATGCTTGTCTTAATATAATGCGTGGAATTTGCATCAAGAAATAAACGCTACCAATTTGACCTTTTATTATCACTCACAAAAGGGCATATGCCTTGGGAGAGACCACAACTTAAGGGAAGAAAGTCACTTCATGTGGTCCAGAAGAAGCAGAATGCAATTTGGAGGAAGGCATTTCAACCAGCAAGGCATGCCAGAAATTGCCAATTACTTATTCAAACTTAATATATCAAGCGAAACTTAATCCATAATTATACTTATAATAAACCATATTATGATAATATTGAATACGAACTATATCACTAATAAATACATAATCAATTAGAAACTTTAATGCTTTCCTTTGAGATAAACTATGTATGAAATTCATGCTAATTTATACGGACTTATGTATATAAGGTTATCACTCTCTTAAATTTTCTTTTGTTATTCATTTTAATGAAAAATATTTTACAGTATTTCCAAATTGAAAATTATAAAATTGATACTTGATTATCACATGCTCATCATGAACCTTGTAACTAGCTATAGCAATTTTAATGATGTTTTATTAAATTGCTATGAACAATTTTCAAATGTTGTTGATTTGAGAACATTTTCTCTAGAAATATTGACAAGCACAAACAATATCAAACTAAAGCTTGCTTAGATGAGTTGTTAAACTCTCAGCAGTAATGTGTTTTGGATAAGCATTTAGAAAAATGAAAGTAGGTAATTTGCTTAATTATGTTAGAAATTGTTGTGGATAATTTTCGGTACCACACAAATGGACTGGTAAAAGTCCAATGGATAAGTCCAGCTGATAAGAGCTCAGCTCATCCAAGATTGCGACTACTAGACCAAGACATCAGGTCACCAAAGCAAGCTCAGGTCATTGGTCAACATAGGTCAAAACAGTAACCTCAAGTCGAAGAGAACAAGGCCCAGTTCGTAGATTGAAGCACACATACCTAACTATCAATACGAGAAAATTCGTTTAGCTTTTTATTTTAATGGGAATCTACTATAACCATTAATCCTTATCTATTATGAAATCCTAATCAAGTTATCATATTTATCTGTTATAAATTTATATTCAAACTGTAACCCCCCAACGATTATAAAGGGGATGAAATCATTGTATAAGACACAATCAATCATCAAATAAAAAACTTTCAGCACAAAGATACAACTGTTGAGCCAAGAATATAGAGAAATAAAATAATCGTAGATGTAAGGGTTGATTGACTTTAGCTAAACCACGTTAAAAAACTCCTAATGTTCTCCCTGTTCTTCCTTTCTCTCTCTCTCTCTCTCTCTCTCTCTCTCTCTCTCTTTTTACATTCAATCTGCAGTTTGGGGTCTTGAACTTGGGTTGACTAGATTTTAGCGTTAACATTTTGGTGCTAGAAAGAGGCTTTAAACTACACTCTTCTTGATTTTTTGTCTAGTTGTGATGGCTAGAGGAAGAACCACCAAGAGTTTAGATACTGTGTTGACTAGCCTGATAGTCGCATGGAACAGTAGTAAGATACATTACCGGTCATGATTGTGTGATGTAATGTTTATTCCGCAAGCGCACGACGTAACTGTAGCTAGTACTGGTGAATACGGGTCGAATCCCACAGAGATTTCTGTACCAATTACTAGAGTTTTACAATCTAAGTTGCCTAAATTAAATAAAAGTGCTGCAAATAATAAAGAAAAATAATAAAAGGAAATAGCAATAAATAAACTAAATTCAAATATTAAAAAGCCTAGGATTATGATTCACCACAATTATAATTTTCCTACAACTAATATAAATTCTTTCCTATCATAATTACTTAGATTATTGGGGATGGTTTAGCCTACATTCATTACTAGCCTCTTTCAAGGTCTAATA
>JANHAO010029025.1:0-10467 GCA_026873985.1 Saraca asoca
AAAATATGGATCAAATATTATATAAGTTTATTTACAATATAATCCTAAATAAAATCAAAAATAAATTTCTAAAAAAATCTTCTTGTATCAAAGTCTTGTAAATAACTTGATGTCCTTAAAATAATATCACTTGAAATCAAAAAGAAATCAGTAACAAATAAAAGTATATCAAATAATGATATAAATATATTTTTCGTCATCAAATAGAAATGATTAAAATTTGTTTTTCAACATTAAAACCAATGTGTAGCTTAGAGTATTCTAGTCTAACAACCTCTAAGGCTAACAATGATTGTTTGGGAAGAAAATCTATTTGTAGCATAATTTTCCAGGTTGGTTATCTTGGTTTCTATCATCTACATTCTAGTATTGAAGTTAGTAATGTCCTATTTAATTTGCTAAATCTCTCCTCTCATTTCTTGCTAGAACTATAAGTTCTATTATGCCGTAATCTTCATTAAGTTTGTCAATGCTTGATTTGAAACTAAGTCTTGGGTCTGCTACTATATAGGTCTATTTTGGCTTGGCCACTACATTTAATAATGAGGTTATTGATAGGAGGTGTGTTATCCAGCTTGATTGCCATATCTTAAGTTGGGGTGATCTCTCCAACTAGGGTTGCATGTGTTGGGGTAAGGTTTATATGGCTACTAGATTAGGTTTAGGAATTTTTTATTATTTTCAGGAAATCTCTCTATAGCCTGGACTTGTTAAAAAGGACCAGCCTCTTGAAAAAAGGTTGGACATGTATTAGTGTTATGGTTAGGAGTTGAGCAAATGCCACATAGCCGTGCCTCTTATTTCTGTCCCATGAACTGTATATCCATGTAAATGAGGTCTGTTATTTATCTCTACAAGTTAGATGTGTGCACCTCATTTACCCTCTTCATGGTATAGTCCGGTCTACTATGAAGTTACTATGAGTTTGCAGTTATATTGGATATCAATATTCTCCCAGCATTAGGGGTCTTATCCACTAAGGCTCCTCCACTTGTTGTATCAATGATACTTCCATCTATTGGAAGGAGGCCTTTATAGAAGTACTGGATAAAGAGCTCGTCACTAGTCTAATGATAGAGGCAGCTTGCACACAACCTCTTGAATCTCTCCAAGTACTCATAGAGGGTTTCTCCAGATTGCTACAAATTTCTTTTCTTATGTTGGTGACTCTAGAGGTAGGGAAGTTTCTCTTAAGGAAGAGTCTAGTTATCTCATGCCATGTGTTGATGGACCTTGGAAGGAGATAGTAGAGCTAATCCTTGGCTGCGTTAGCCAGAGAGAAGGGGAAGGCTGCAAGCTTGATTTGCTCCTTTGAAATGCCTCGAGGCTTTATGGTTGAGCAAATTACATAGAACTCCTTCAAATGCTTGTGAGTCTTCCTCAGACAATCCATGAAACGCAGGCACTAAATGGATCAAGGTAGACTTCAGTTCAAATGCAGCCTCAATTTCAAAGAAATTGATGCACAAGGGTTGTTAGTTAAGGTTAGGGGCAGCTAGCTCCTTCAAAGTTCTTTGATGAAATGTCATATTTTGCATGCTGGAATGTGTTGAAGAACTTATAGAAAATAGATCTCTTTTAGTGCTTAAGCTAAGAGAGGAAAGGATTGAAGTGAGTGTTGATGAAGGATCTTGAACTAGGTCAGATTGGTGCCTGCTCACTTTTCTCAATTCCTGAAAGGTTCTCTCAATCACTAGATTAAGAATAAAGGAGGATTAAGTCATACACAAAAAAGCTTGACAAATAATAAAAAAACCAAAAAGAATTGAAATGGAAAAAAAGGAAAATAATTTAAAAAAATTAAAATTGAAAAATTATAGAAAATGATGGAATTTGGCAAAAAGAAGGGGGTTTAAGCAAAGCTATAAGTCTTGATCAGGAGACCTAAAAATGGTGATATACCAAATTTAAGTTTCTAATTTCACAGAAAATTTGCCACCTTGATCTTGTCGAAAAAAATCGAAAAATAGGGGAAACTAGGCAAAAATAGGGGAGAAAGAGGGAAAAAGGACTGAAAGTATAGCCTAATACTAATGTTGATGTCTTAATACTATAAATGACTAAAAACACAAAAAAAAAAAAAATCAGCCAATCCCTAACAACGCACTAAAATTTGATGGCTATCAAAATCGACAAAAATAATACGAAACTCATAAAGCTAGCAACTAGGGTGAGTTAGGTCATGCCCACAGAGATTAAGGCATATCTTTAATGTATTCTTAGCCAAAAGATAGGAGGAAGGATAGCTAATTTCCAATGGAAATTTAAAACAAACACTTCAAATGTATGAAAAACAAAATCAACATTAAGGGAAGATTTAATAAAGAAAAGCTTAGCCTAAGGGACTCTTGCTGCCAATTCAATGATTGATCATTAATACTTTTATTTTATTCCCACTTTGACCACTTAGCTAAGATATTATTTAAGCCTAACACCTAATTAATCCTAATCAATTTCGTCCTAAGATAATCAACTAATACCAACACTCAGTTAACACTTATTATTAAGTCAGTTGAAACCTAGCACTTCAACTAACTTATTAATGGCATTAAAAACTAAAATCACTAAGTCTAGTTAACTGAATTACCCTAATATCAACCTAATGAACTACCCTTGATTCCCTAGGAATATTGAATTGCCCTAGCAGCTCATTAACATCCTATTGCTACTTCATAGCCAAACAAACATAAATAATTGGACTTGTCTATGGAAATTTAACTATAAAACCATTATGAACAATTGATCAATTAGTCATTTTAATCAACCATTTCTAGAAATTATAAGTGGTAAGAATAGAGAATCAAAAGAAGTAAGTTGAAAATAATTGAACAATCAAAACAAATCTCACAATTATAGAAGACTAGGAGCAGAATTTCCCTTAGATTGAAGCAAAACTTAGTTACATATCAAGAGTAAAATAAAATACAAAGAAGAAGGGAAAGAATAAACCTAATTACATAGATGGGGTCTTGTTCTAGCAGAGCTCCTTTCCTCTAAAATTCAGAGACAATACAAAAGTAATCTAAAATTTCTTATACTAAAGGCTCAGCTAGCTATTTATAAGTTTAGTGCACTGCCTCTGAATTAGGCTGCATTCTAGGGATTGAAGGGGGACTTTTTGTGTTAGCCTTGCTAGGGAGATTGCTTTGCTATCTTACCTTATTTAGTTTTGATGTTGAAAAACAATTTCATGTGTTCAATGTTTGTTGATTGTTTGTAGGATCAAAGTATGCAATTCAAGAGATCCACATTATATTTAGTAATTCTTTTATTTTAATTAGGATCTTTTATAAGTGTGTTCTAATCCATTTTGATCCAACCAAATAAGTTTCTCAAAATAAATAAATTGAGGTAGAAATAAATCACATAAAATGAGCTAAAATTAAATGTTTTTCAAACTAAGTTTTTAAATACTTTTTCACAAGTGTAAGTTTTATAAAAATTATTTTTCACTATGTGAATTGATTCACAAATCAATTTATACTAAAACTTATGAAAATGTACTTGAACTGATTTAGTAAATAATTCATAAAGAAATGTTTTGAAAAAAATGTTTTTACTCGAGGTTAGGAATTTTCCTAAATCGATTAGGTAATCAATTCATAACCTATTCACATAATAATGTAAATCAATTTATGCATCAATTTTGTCATGAAGTTCTTGATGAAAATCATAGGCAAATCAATTCCCAAATTGATTCACAAGTTAGTAACCGCTCTAAATCTATTTTTGAATTAATTCATAGACTGAAAGTTAGTTATTTTTCAAATGTTAATTACTGCATTATAAATACCATCTAACCTCATTTCAACCATAAGATTTTCATATCTTCAAGTGCGAAAAGTAGAGAGATTTCTAAGTTAATAGAAATTTGAGATACAAAGGGAGAGATTGATATTCCTTTTGCATTTTCTTTTATTGTGAGGTTGATCATAATTAGTTAAAGGTGTAAAGAATTTTTGTAGCATCTTTTATAATTGTGAGGTTGATCATAGTTAGTAAAAGATTAAGAATTTTTGTATCTAGGTTAGCAATGTTGGTCCCACGACAAAATCAAAATAAGATTTGTGATCTTGCCCTTATTCTTGTTGAGGAATTTTATACTCTTTTATTTGTATTAAACTCTAATTGAATTTAACATACAAATAGTTAACAACTAAATGCAGTATGCAAATAATATGCAACTAGATCTAATATACACAACAGAAGACTTTCTTGTTTACAAGAATTATATCAGAGTATTGAATTAACAACCAAACTATTTGTTAATTGAATTATCAGAAAACATATTATAGAAATAATCCAAAATAGAAATACAAAATTCTGTAGAAATTAGAATTGCATTAGATTTGAATATGATAGAAATTCATGTAACAAAATTTATGCATAACTCAAAATTACGCAGTAATGTAAAAATAATAATTAACGATTCAAGACACAGAAATTTTTAAGTGGTTCAATTTGAATTGAAATAACAATTCAAGTTTACTCCACTAGATCAATACTCAACTATATGATCACTCTTATTAACTAATATAGGAATTTAACAAGGCTCCTATAAACTAGTTTTATGACAAGAATTTTCCTTGGCCCTTGTAAGACCTATGATGCAAAAATTCTATATCTTCACCTAACTATAATCAACCTTACAGCTATGAAGAATTACAAGAATTTATTGCATCTCCTACCAATTATAATCAACCTCATAATTCTAGAAGGATGTAAAGGGAAGATCAACCTCTTCCTTTATATTCAGATTCTTAACCCTAAAAATCTAAAAAAATAACCAAGACAAAGTTAAGAGATACAATATTGTAAATTGAGATATGAATCTTAATTAGCTAGGCAGAAATCTTCTTCAGATTGCTCAAAGATGGATTGAATCATTGAAATCAGGTGAGATAATGAATATCAAGTGTAAGCTTAGAGTTCCTCTATTTTTCTTGCACTAAGTTATGTAAAAAAGTTAAGTTTGAAAAAAAGGTTTGATCTATTTATAGTTAAGATAATCAACATTTAAAAATAATTGATTTTTAGTCCTTGAATTAATTTATAGCAACTATAACAAACTTGTAACTAACTAATCAATTTATGAATCAATTCAGCTCATATAAAAATTCATGATCAAATTGATTAATGAATTGAATCATAGTGTTTTGAAAATAGGTGTTGAATCGATTAGAAAATCAATTTAGAAAAATTCCAAACCTTTAGTAAGAAAAGTTTTCTTCATGAATTGATTTAAGTTCATTTCACAAGTTTTCCAGTGATGAATCAATTCACACTATGAAAAATGATTTTTGTAAAACTTTAACTTGTGAAGGAACATGTGAAAAATTTGTTTGAAAATTTTTTATTTGAAACTTATTTTAAATGACTTATTTTACCTCACTATAAGTTGTTTTAGAAAATATGATTGAGCAATTTGAGCAAGATTTTATTTACAAAAGATCTTATGAAATCAAATAAAAACTTAGAACTAATGTTGATCTTTTGAGCAAGCTTTGATCAACTTTGAGTCCTGCGAAATAGATAAACACTCAAGTATATAGTTAGCTTATGATATCAACTAAAAATGTTTTTCAATCATCAAAACTAAAGAAAATGTGTAGCTTGGATTTCCTAGGCTAACAATCTCCCCCTTTTTGATGATGACAAACAATTTAGATGAGATTCAAAGTTTCTCAAAAAAATCAATTTTAGATAAATTTTGTTCCTCTTTATTACTCATCTTATCTTCATCAAAAAATTTGTCTTTGTTTGAAAATTTTAGTTTTCTGAAAGTTCATCTCATCTTTCTCTAAGAATTTTGTTTGTGAAGAATTCATGTGAAATTTTGAAAATCTCAACTTTCTCCATAAAAGATATTTATTTTTGAAAATCTCATCTTTCTCCCCCTTTTGGCACATCAAAAAGAAGTTGGTACTCAATAAAAAGAGAAAAAAATCAGATCTTCAAAAAAAATTAGAATAATAAATTTAGAATCCATACATTAGAGCAGAAAAAATTTAGAATATGCAAATAACATAATGTCCACATAATCATCAAAGTATCAAGTACAATAATCAAATTATCAATGTACAATAACAGAATCCATAACAATCTATCATAATACATCAGAAAATCAAAATTAGAGTAGATATGAAGAAAATGGGATAGGGACTATGGGATACATGACACAATCAACATAAGACAAGATACTAAGCAAGAGGAGGATCTTGTTGGAACTCCATTTCTTGGAGTTTAGCTTCCTCATCCTTCTATTGCATTTGCTATGATATTTCATACACTTAAGTCTCTATGGTATTGAGTCACTCATTGACCCTGTTGTGGTGTGCTTGAGGTTTCTTTCTTTAATCAATCTATTTTCAGACTTACTAGATAACTCAATTCCCTCTAAGCTTGTTGCTCCTTCAATGGGTTGGAGCACTTGTACCCTTTTCCTTTTCCATATTCCTTGATCATCCTATTCGAATTGCATCTTATGTAGATGTGATGTAGTTATCATGGTTGATGCCTTTATTTGATAAAATTGATGTTTCTCAGAAATTGGCAATTTAAATTTTGTAAAAATAGGGGTAAGAATCATACTAAAAGGGAGGAATCCAATATCTAACCATTTAGGACATTCTGCTAGATATTTAAGTATAAAATATAGCATGTTAAAGCCAAGTTGATTTTTGATGATCCACATCAAAAATAACTCATCCTCCACAATTTGAGTAAAATTTGTTACCCTTGGAAGTATCACGTTATATATAGAATAATGTAAGATCTTGTCTTCAAGGGATAGGCCAGTAATAAGCAATTTCCTACTTCCATCCTTGGGGGTGGAGTAGGGAAATAGCAATCTAATGGTAGATTCGTTACCATAATTAGGAAGGGATCCTGCACTAAGTTGAGGGGGTGATGCATCCATATCAAAAATATTTGCCAATAATTCAGAATCAATAACAATATGTTTGTGCATGACATAGCATGATAACTTATCATCAGTAGTGTTAACCTTATTAGGAGATTGTTAGTTTTATTAGCCCCATACATATATCTTAGTTTTGATATTGAACAACAATTTTAATCATTTTATTCATATTATTTGATATCACATTTTACTGCTTATTTTCATTTGTTTTTTAGGTTTCAAAGGTATGTGATTATGATTCAAGAGATTCAAGATTAGTTTTAGCATTTATTTTTATTTCAATATGATCTCTTATAAATAAATTCAATAGATCTTTAATCCAAATATTTTTAACTAAACAATGAGGTAGAAAAACTATTTGAAGAAAACAAGTTTTATAAAAACTATCTTACACTTCATACATCGATTTCTACATCAATTCAAGCCTTAAAAAATTCTCATACATCAATGTTCACATTCATTTGTCAAAGAATAGATTTCAAATTACTTCAAACCAAAAGTTAGGAAAATTACTTACTTCAATGCAGTAATCGATGTGAAGACTATAAATAATAGACTACACTTTGATTACCACACTGATTAATTAGTTGTAACTACCTGTAATTGATGCAACAATTGATTCAACAATTGACAGTTAGTTATTCTATTACAAATGATTATAGCAGTTATAACAACCTAACTTCTTTCCCTATTTAAATGATCTTTCACCATTTTTCTTTACAATTCTTCATATAATTAATTTCCAAATCATTTGAGAAAGAGCTAAACACAATTTTCTCTCTACCTCATCAATTTCTAAGACCTATCAAGCTTTGGATCAAGATCTATTTAGTTTATCTTAAATAGTTTGAGATTTTTATCTCAAACACTGGTATTGTATTTCTTATTCCTTTCTTATTTCTATTCCTTTGTTTTTAAGATTTCTAAGGATTTAGAAATCTTGTATAGGTTAGCAAGAACATGTTACTCTTGTGTTTTTATTTAAGCTTAGAAGAGCCCGTTTCAATTCTTCTAGGTTAGTAAGAAGCTTGTCAAATTCTTGTGTGTTTGTTGTAAAATTGACATTTCAGGAGCCTGGTAAATCCTGATAGTTTTTGTTTTCAATTGAAAAGGTCTTTCGGTTAAGAAAGATCAAGTGGAGTAAACTTGAATTGCGGTTTCAATTCAAGTTGAACCATTTTAAAAACTTGTGTTCAAATTTTTATTATTTTGCTACATAAAAATCTTTTTACTGCATTATTATTGAATCCAAAATAATACAAAGGCATATATAAATTCTCCAGCAGGAAAAGGGCAAGATCCAATTATTTTCCACAATTTAATTTCTTTATAAGGAACCCGATAGTTGTTATTAGAGCTTTGGCTCTTGATACTCCTTTGTTTGATCAAAATATGGATTCAAACCCATCTATTTTCTTTGATTGCCTATCTTTGAACAACCCACCATCTTTTGATTCTAAAAATTTTGATTTTTGGAAATTTAAAATCAATATTTTTATTGAAGCTATAGATATTGAAATGTTGGAAATTTTAGAATTAGGTTATGAATATCCTATGATTTGTGTCAATGGAACTCCTGAACCAAAATCTAAACTTTTGTGGACTTATGAAGGAGAAAGAAAACACTCTCTTGCTTCTAAAGTAAAATGGATTATTGTTAGTACATTACCTACTAATGAATTTTCAAGAATTTCAAAGTGCAAAATAGTGAAATATATTTTAGATACCCTAGAAACCACCTATGGCTACGGATTTGAGGCTGATAGCAAAAATGAAGAACTGTATTATCTTTTGGCAAGGCATGAAAAAGTAAAGGTTCAAAAGTTTCCTATTTTCTATTGCAGTTCTTAGGTAAGTAACTCAGATGAAGCCAATAATTCTTATGATGAAACCTTTGATGATCTTAATAATTCTGATGATGAATCTTATGAAGATCCTATTGACTTTTATGTAAAAATGCATGACACATTATTTTAGACTCAAGAAGAATTAAAGAAAGTTAACAAGGAGCTAGAATAGTTGAAAATTAGGAATGAGGGTCTGTTGAAAAGGGATGAGTAGACTGAAAAAGAAAATATTGATTTAAACATCCTAGCTGAGAAATTAGTTAGTGAGAATAATGCCTATAAGTACTATGAATCCTGCAAGTGTGAAATAGAGAGATTGAATAAGAATTTACAAGGATTTTCAGACAACAATGCAAAATTGAACAATATGCTGGACAATCAAAGAGAATTTCAAAGTAAAAGTGGCTTAGGATTTAAGCAATATAAAAAGAAGAGATTAAATAGGAATCCTAGACAGATTACCTGCTATTATTGTAATCACAAGGGCCATTATATCAGATACTATCCATATAAAAATAGAACATATGTGTTGAAACCCAATGAAAAGTATGTTTGGTTACCTAAGGTGTATTTGTTTGATCCAAATGCTACTACTGTAAGGTTTAACAGGAATTCCGCTTCTAATACTAGCAAGTTTGGACCCAAATCCTATTGGGTATTAGCCAAGCAAATTTGATTTTAGTCTTTGCAAGTATATGTGAGGAAAGAGAAAGTAGCTCATTATACAAAATAAAAGCTATTAGATGAATTGTGATAAACTCCCCTTTAATTTTTTGAAAATCTGCTTATTTTTATGTTTGACTTGTATTTACAAATACTGACTTAAGCTTCGGAAATATTGTTGAATTTGTTTTGCAAGTATACTGAAAGAACTTGGAACTTCAAGACATTTAAGATGCCCTTAGGAAAATACTTTAGAAGAACCAAAAACGATGAGCACTTTTATTGATTTATTAATCGATGTTATTTATCCAATTTTTCTCTTTACACTAATGTATCAATCGATGCACTTCTCAATTTTTAACTACAAGCATCGATGTATACTTCAATTCAGCCTAGTTTTTAAAGTTTTAGGAAGGATGATTTTTTTTTTAATTTTCTAAAATACTGGATACATTGATTACAAATTCGATGCGAATAACAACATTCATATACACATCGATGTCCTAATCGATGCACATATGAATACCCGATGAATAAATTCATATCATAATCTATGCGTTAGTAATTTTTAGCACTCCACATCAATGTACACATCAATTGAACATGTCATAATATAAATACCAACATCAAAGTCGAACCTATTTCAATAGTAACCTTTAGGCCCCTATTCATTTTTTCTCTCAGCACTTATTCTCTATAATCTCAAAAATCTTCATTTCTGAATTGATTTTCACCAAATTTCTTCAATAAAAATGTCAACAATATCATTCTCCACTACTTTGACTAATTAGTTTCTCCTAAAACCTTCGAAAATCAAAATACCCAAAATCAACCCAAAACCCTAAACATCAAAAAACCTCCTTTCTTACTGATAATCAAAATTGGCAAAAAGGATTAAGATTCCAACCAAATGCAAGGACAAATCCCTAGTCAGACCTACTCAATCAAATGAAGAAGAATCATTATTCATGTCACAAAATGAGTATGCTTCTTACCTTGCCTTTGAAAATAAAAAAGTTGAACCCTTGAAGTGTT